>SNQJ01S0031269.1:45140-79949 GCA_010110895.2 Picea sitchensis | reverse complement strand
CTTCTTCGACATTATGAGACAAATCTATTTATGTTTTTTGAAAAACATCAAATTGTAATTACAATCAATTATATTAAACAATATTTTAAATTTGAATTCTATACTTTTAATATAGACAATATGTGCATGCATACCTGGTTGGAATTATTCTTGTTGAAAATCTCTATTTACATTATCATCATTTATTTCTTCAATATTTGCATGTTCTCGTTTCTTTCTCCAATAATGTTCTTTCCTTTGTTCGTTATGGAGAGTATCATCTCGAGTGCGATCAAATTTTATCTTGTACAAACTTTTGTTTCCCATGACTTTTATAGTTATTTGTAAAAGATATGTTCAACAAAGACTTTACCTTGAAAAAATGCTCAACATTTATCTTTCAACATATAAATTGTTACTTCAATAAAAACTTGAACAAACATCAATTACCTTATTCAACAAAAATAAAAAAGATGATTCGAAACTTTGTTTAGGTGAGCTCTAGAAAACCATCAAATAAGTGATGAATTGTGTTAAATGTGTTCGGCCGAAAGCGTAGTTATACGATTTGGCACGAAATGAAACGATACGACGTGTCTTTTCATTTTTTCCAACTGATGAAATTTGCTCAACCATATTTCGGCCGAAAACCATGGAAACCGTTTAGTTTTGACGGTTTCCATTAGAATTTAGTCTTTCAGCCGAAAACGAGAAATTGAGACTGTATACAGAAACCAGAGAATTTCCCCAAGCTTACCTGACCTTTGGAGGTTGTGGAATCCTGCAAATAATCAAAATTTGGTTTCGAAAACGACACCAGCATTTGAAAAATTGAATCTACTTTCAATTCCTATAATTTGTTTTCATTTTCATTATTTTTATCTAATTTTATTTAATTTAAAAAAAAAATCACTGCATAATATTTTCAACAGACATTATGATTTAGTGAAATGAAATATACGTATCTCTAAAAATACACAGTGAAAAATTTAGAAAAATTTATATTCATAATCCTTAAATTGTTCTTTTCAAAAGGGTATTTTTAGATTTTACTTTTAAGTAAAAATTAAGATAGATACAAGGTGTAGGAAAACATGTGTCTAAAATCTGCAACGTTTTCATCTTGGTCAACTTAAAAAAAAACTAGAAATTATAATATTCATCCATTAGATTCAAAATTATAGTCATAATAAAATAGTCTCTGTAAATTGTTGCAGTATATTTCGTTTGTTAAAAACATAAGTTTAATAATAGACACATTGTTGGAGGAAAAAATAACTCATTATCATTCCTTTCATGTTTAAGGAACATATTGTCAAACAATTGTCAAATTGACATATCAAATCTTAATAATAAAAAAATTGAAAAACAGTCATTGGAAAGCTAACAAAATTCTTCACAAGTTTTGTTTTTACTATAAAGTGAAATTCTATATATAAAAAATACTTTTGTATGCTGGAATTAGAAGAAATTGTGAAAATACAGTTTTTTTTTCTCATAAAACAAGCAAAATAGACACCCATCTTCATGATTTCACCCCCGACAAAGATCCCTTCCACCTAGATTCTTCTATAGCCTCCAAAATGTCCTCCCCAACCAACTCAAAAAAATTCAAGAAAAATTCAACAATCCACCCATCTGAGCCCAGACACTTATCCTTTGAGAATCCTTCCATAACCTTTTTAATTTCCTCTAACCTGATAACACTCCCAATAGCCCGAGCTTCATCCTTCGAAAAAAATATAGGAAACAATTTAACTACCTTCAACTGATCCACAATATTACAATTACCAGGATCTGCAAAAAAGTGCTAAAGTGTCTAACAACAACTGCCTCTAACTCTTGTTGACCTGAAATGTTAGAGCCATCTTCACCCAACACCTCCCAAAATGCATTCATTTTCCTTCTGTGCTCCGAAAATTTATGAAAAAATTTAGTATTTTTTTCACCCTACTTAACACAAATGGCCCAACATTTTTGCCTGCAAGACTCCTCCTCAATAGAAATAATTGTCATCTTCCTAGCCTCTAAAGAGTGAATAAGGGAATGATCATGAAGAGACCACACACCATCAACCACAACCCTATAAGCTGCATCTAATTCATCCTCATTTTTTACCAATTATTCCTTGAGAAGTTTTTTACACTTGCTTTCCTACTTAATGAAAACAAATTTTAATGATTTTAGTTTCCATACAAGACGTCTCATAGAAGACTCCTCCCCCACATCAGTAAAAAAAGGCCAAATATGTTTTACTAACTCCAAAAAATCCTACTGATCAAGCCAAATGAGATTAAATTTAAACAGATATTTAATATTTTCCACACCATATGAGAATTCCAAAATGCAGGAATTGACCACCCAAGCTCGATAAAGCTCAACATATGCTACCAAATATTCTTCCATATAGAATGGATCCAATGTCTTGGCCACACCTTCTTCACCACATCGCCCATTACACCAAGTCAGAGATAAATAAATCCACAAAACCATGATTAAGAAACATACTATGGAAAAACCCAGCCAACGGGTCTAGCCGAGTATGCTTTCCCTAGACTTCTCTTGAAGAAACAATAAAATTTAGATCCCCAATGATTATTAAGTTTATTTCATATAATATACCACTTTCAACTACATGTTCCCAAAAATATTTCCTATCATCATAAGGTCCATAGAAGTTCAAAATTTACACAGACCGGTTACCCTCTCGAATCACACCCTCCAACAAAATACCTGCAGGGATCACATAAGGTGAAAAATCATCTCTAATAGGATTCCATGTGGAATATAAACCCCTAGACAAACCCATGGAGGCCATCACACAACATTTCCAAGAAGGCAAAAGACTCGACATAATGGCCCTAGCCTTTGATCCATCCACCGTCATTTCTTGCACTAAAAATACATCAGGAGAAATTAATTCTAGCAATCTTCGGAGGGTAGAAGTATTTGGAGCCCCCCCAACTCCATGAATATTCAAAGACAAAATTCTCATCTTTTAGATTTAGCAAGAGCTTGGTTCTCTCTAAGAGCCCTAGGACCAGAAACAACTGCACCCGAACCTCTCAGATCACCATTCTCCTTTTCCACTTTCTTTCTTGAACTTCTTGTCTTAATAGGAGAGGATTATTTACCCAAACCTCCTAACACTACTCCCTTCTTCTCCACTAAGGGAGAAATCAAATCCTTAGGACCAACCCCCCTAAATTCCAATGTTGAGGATCCATAAGGAACTACAGAGTAACCATAAAAGACCGACAAAGGTTTTCGTTGAACCATATCCTTATATGATGGAACCGGGGTTTCAATAATTTCATTCATCTTCCCCTTACCAATATCATCAACAAGCCCAACCCCATCCACTGAAACAACCCCTCCATCAACCCTCTCAATAACTTCACCCACAAAGTCCACCCAACCACAAACTTCACGATCATTAGGCTGTAAATCATTGTGAAACTGCTATGAAATTCCGAGACCCTCATCCATATTCAAATAATCGAAAGAGAAAGAGTCAATGGACTCTTTCGCATCCCCTGAAGAGTCCTGGGAGATATCTCCTGAACCAGTTAACCCTTCAAAAGACTTTGAACTTGAAACAAAAAAAAAAAACTCTAAGTTTTTCAAAGTGTCTTTCTTAAGTTCAATGAGCGAGTTAAACAATGAAGGAATTTTTTTTTTTAACTTACTGAGAAAAGCCTTGCCATCAACACAATGAGAAGCCCCTTCCTCAGAAGAAATTCCACCAACATTCCAGATGGGACTATCCTCCTGATCATAAAATCCTTCAAATTGGTACATGTTCTCTGATGAATCGAAATCTTCATCCTCCTCCAAACCCTTACAATCTTTCCTAAGATTCCCCGTCTTACGACACATAGAGAAACAAAATGGAATACCAATATAATCAAGCTTCTGACAATGACTCTCCCCTCACCATTCTATGTCCAGCTTTTCCAAGAGTCCTTTATGAATGTCCACCTCCACCAACATTCTTCCCACCCGTCTATATTCACCCTTAAGCACACTATCCTCCACATGTAAAAACCTTTGAAGTTCATTGTCGATTGCCACAAAAGAACCACGATTCCAAAATTGCAAAGGTAACCTAGGAAGGAGAACCCAAACATGCCACAACTGAAAATAATATTTTGCAGGGTCGAAGCCGACATGCCACGTTTTCAACATTAAGTTGCCTCCATGACATAACCAGGTATCACTATGAATATTAACCGAGTCCTCAGTCGTCTGAAAAATAAAACATAACCATCCTTTATTTAACACCACTATTTCCGGTGATTAGCCAAGGAGAGGGGTCCGAGAGCTGTCCACCCACCAGCCTATGTCAATATTAGACATCGCCTAGTAAGTAAATCTCCCCACCAATGCACATAGAGCGATCCTGGTAACATCTTCTAGACCCACATCACTCCCAAGCACCATTTTTCAACCTCTTAGTCGAGGTTTCCATGGATTTCTCGACTTCTGCACAAAAGTATGGGCACTCGTTACAACAGGCTGAGATCTATCAATATCTTGTAAACTTGACAAACCCTTCTTCTCCTAAGGAACCGTAAAACCTTGGGAAACGATTATCGACACTATCGCAGGAGTCTGGTTCTCTATTCGAAGGGAACCCGACTGCAATAAAGATCCAGAAAACAAAACTCCTTTTTCATTAACATTTACACCTTCCCCTTTTTCCATAAAAAAATCACTCGACTCCAAAAGAGATCTCTCACCCACTTGCCCACTCGCCATATCTCCTGTATTCCACTTGTCAGGTAGATCCACCAACCGATCAACAAATTCACTACCCGAAAAATCCTTTGACAAATCCTCCCGAACATTCATTACATACCTCCTGAGAGTTTTCTGAGCTATCCACATGGCCCTCAACTCCTCGTCAGAACAAAAAAGACCTTCCCCTCTCCATATCTCCTATTTAAAGGGTCCATCAAAGGAGACACTTCACCTTCCATATCAGATTCCAAAACATACAACACACATACTCGAGCTAACATCAATATCCAAGCCTCCAACCCTTGCAAACCCTAGACTCTGCAAAACTCCCTCCATTCTGAAACCTTCCTTTCATCGCAGTTTCCATGTCATTCATAATTGTATTTATGTTTACTAATTTTAATATATATTATTTTTTTTAATTATAAATTTATCTTATATTTATTTTTTATATTAATTTTTTTTTTTTAAGGTTAACTTACATTATAGACATAACACATTTCACTCATCTCAATTTTTTTTTATCAATCCATAGAATACTTTTTTTATCAATCCATATAATACAAAATTATATGAACTAAATAATAATCGTAATTTAAATATTGAAAACTAAAAAAAAATTAAACCAATTTTATTTGACACCATTCCTTATTATAGATATTTGAAAAAACTAATTTCATAAAAATAAAATTTTATAACAAACCAATTAATTTCATATATATTTTAGAATTTCTATAAATCAAAATTAATAACCATAAACAGTAACAATCATCATCATATATTTATGCTATGATATTGCTTCTTATTATTTCTTTAATATATATTATATATTGTTTTATCATCATCATATATTTATGTTATGTTATTGCTTCTTATTACTTCTTTAATATATATTATATATTGTTTTATTATATAGTTTATAAATTTTGTATCATTATTATATATTGTTTTATCATATAGTTTATAAATTTTGTATCATAACGACAATCATCATATATTTATGTTATGTCATGTAACAATCATCATCATATATTTATGTTATGTTAGTGCTTCTTATTACTTATTTAATATATATCATATATTATTTTATTATATATTATTAATTTTGTATTATATAAATTTTTATTTTTTTATATAATTTTTATAGGGTATGTATATTTTTTAGATTTTATTAGTCAAATTGTCTGGTTGAGAAAGATCCCTTGTCCCATAAACAAGAAGATCTCATACACCAATTTGGTATGCTAGCTTGACCATCACCTTAAAAAATAAATTATTATTAATAATAATAAAATTTAGATGAATATTAATATTTCTTTTTATTTTATATAATATTTCTTCATATAATTTAAATAAATTTTGTATTATTTCTTTTTCTTATAAATTACAAATTTGTATTATATATATTACATACTCATAAACTTTATAAATTTGCTTCTTCAACTTTTTAATATGTTAAACTTAAATACTTTATAAAATATTAATATTTCTTTTCACTTTATATACTGTTTCTTCATATAATTTAAATAAATTTTGTATTATTTCTTTTTCCTATGGATTACAATTTTGTATTACATATATTACATACTCATAAACTTTATAAATTTGCTTCTTCAAATTTTTAATATGTTAAGCTTATGTTTGTATTATATATATTACATACTCATAAACTTTATAAATTTACTTCTTCAATTTTTTAATATGTTAAACTTCTTTGCATAAGTTTATGTTATTACTTCTTTCAATTGATATTACATAATTTTTTTTATTTTTATGTTTTATAAATTTATTTTAAAATTTAAAATTTATATTAATAAAAGTTGAAGAATTAAAAGTTTTGTATTATTATTTTTATATAATTTTTACATTTATATTAATAAAATTAATATTGTTCAATTCTATATATATAGTTATATTTATTTATTTTTATATTCTATTATATATTTATTTTTATGTGAAATTTAAGTTATACTATTTTAAGTTGAGTGAGTTTAATGGTTAAAAAACATATGTTTCCTTTTAAAAATTATAAATTCAAATTTAAAAGAATAAAGTATTAAAATAATAATAATAATAATAATAATAATAATAATAATAATAATAATAATTATTATTATTATTATTATTATGCATTAACAATCATGAAATACATTTATATATATATTTGTGACTTTCTTGAATTTTATTAAATATAAATTATTTTTATATAAATTTTGTTCCATGTATTTTCATGCAATAAATTAATAATTAATAATTGAAACCAATATTTAATTAAAAAATAAGTGATATTCAACAAAACTTGAATTATTTTTACATTCTGTAAATTCTAACCTTGTACAATATCTACTGCAAACTGATATTCAGAAAAGAACAGAAAAGATACAATGACAAATACAAACATTACACAGAGATTTTTCACCTGGAAATCCAAACCGGGAAAACCAACATATATTATATTCATACATTGGAAATCCAAAACTGGGAAAACTAACATATATTGCAGGTATTCATACATTGTACATTGTTTACAATACAATATACATATAGAGTTAGCGTATCCAAACCCTAACCCAATGACTGATTAGTCCAAAACCCTAATTCCTTAACTGTGAAATAGAAAACCATCGGGTAAAACCATAAATAAAACCACCTAAATATCATGTGGTCCCGGAATATGTCGTCTCCTAATATGTCAGTCTCAAAATATGTCGCCCCAAATATGGTCGCCCTAGAAATATGTCGCCCCGGTGCGAATTTAAACGCCTCAGTCCCCACGGGGCTCCTCTTACACTTCCTCGGGCCTAGCTGCCCCCTCTAACTCCCCGTATACCGCTAAATCCATCGACACTACTACTCATGCAGAAACAATTATAACACATGCCCAACATTCTACCACTTGTTTTCTTTGCACATAGGTTATACATAGTCAACAATCCAAGGCAACAATGCCTATGGATCCTCTACACCAAGAGAACTTCTAATGCTCACATATTTTGTTAATGAATCAACATCTTATCAAAAGTGTCCACCTTCATTAGTGATACTTTCTTTTCTTCAATCATGTCTCACAGCGATATTGAACATCAATGTGCTTTGTCTTTGAATGATAAGCGTGGTTCTTCGCCAAGAAAATTTCACTGTGACTGTCACAATCTAACCTCTATCCTTATAGCTTCTCAGAATTTCAACCCAATACTGAACACAATCTTTGTAACCATATCGCTTCCTTTATTGGGTATTGAGTGGTCGCCATGTATTCAGACATTCTATAGGATGAAAGTGAAACTTACAACCTATCTTTTGCCTATCATCCAAATTATTGCTCCTCCAAACAAGTTAAACACATACCCACTTGTATATCTCCTACGACCCAAATCTCCAAATTTCACCGCATCCAAAAAGCCATTTATATCAACCACTGGCTCCAAATTCTCGTCTTACTGTAGTGTCAACTATAGCTAGCAACGCGACTAAAACTCCTTATCGGCCGGGCTCAATGTTCTTCCCTGTTTTGACATATACCGCTTAAACTCCTTAATCGCATAGTAATGTACGCCTAGTACGTATTCATTGTATACATCAAACCGCTAACCGAGACTTGTATATGGAACATGAGACATGTCCTCCTCTTCATGTCTCTTGGGACATTGATCTGCATATAAATTTACATCTATAGGAACATGAACCTTGACTAGTTTGATTTCATGCATATTAAACCTTTGTAGTATTGTCTCGACATATTTTCCTGATTTAACCAAAGTTTCCTCCTTTTTCGAATTTTCTAATGCCCAAAATGAAATTTCTAGCACCAAGATCCTTCATGTCGAATTTAGAGGGACAACTCGAAGTTTCACATCCTCGATAATCTCCTTTTTACTCATCAAGAACATGCCATCCACATACAGCACCAAATAAATCAAATAATCACCAATTAATTTAGAATACAATAATGATCCTCTTGTTTCATGGAAGCTAAGTCCTAGCATATAAGTATCAAATTCTTTGATACCACATCCTTTTGGTGATTGTTTAAACCATATAGGGACTTTTCAGCCTTGCATAACAACTCCTTCTTTCCTTTCACACAACATAACCTTTCCGTTGTTTCATAACAGATTTTCTTCCAGATCCCCATGCAGTGAATGTTGTCTTCACATCCATATGTTCTATTTCAAAATCAAATGCAACAACAATAGATAAACAAATCTTATAGAGGTTAACTTGGCAAATGTGGAGAAAAAATCTCACCAAAATCAATTCCCCAACTTGGGAATAACCCTTTTCTACTAAATAAGATTTGTATTTTTCATTTTTTCCTTTTGCATTCAACTTCTTTAAATACCCATTTGTTTCAATGGCTTCTTCCACTTGACAACTCCACTAGATCCCAAGCCTCATTCTTATCCAAAGATGCCATTTCTTCTTCCATACCCTTTTCCAGAGATTTCCATCCTCTCAATCCACCGCCTCCCTGACAGTCCTAGGATCATCATCGCATTAGACAAAGTAAAATTTTGATAGGAAATCATATGGATTGTACCTTTCCGGTAGCCTTTTTTTCTTGATCCGATCTCCTCAATACCGGCGTATGAGGATCTTCTTCTTCGATCCAGCCGTCAGAGTTTTTTCCATCATCCTTTAAATCAAACTCTATCTCTCCGGTTCTTCCCATTTGGTAGGACTTCCCTGCTAACAACATCCTTCATTTCTAAATACCACATCTCAGCTACACTACCTTCTTAGTTCTTGCGTTCCAAAGCTTATAACCTTTAGACCATTCTTTATATCCAATAAAGATACATTTCTACCCTTCTTGTATCCAAAGTTTTACTTCCCTGCTTTCCTCCTGAATAATATGAACATACGTATCGTACTTAAAATAATCTTTAAGATGTGTGAGAGAAGGTTCCATCACCCATACCTTCAGAGTCTTGTTGTCACCAATGATGAGGGTGATCCGTTGACCGATAACATGTACCATCTTAATCGCCTTTTCCCGTAATTCTTGGGTTCTATCCCTAAGACCAATCGAAAGCATACACACCTTGCTTTTCCATCAATGTCATGTTCATCCTTTATGCAACTCTATTTTGTTGATGTGTGTATGGAGTAGTTTTTTTTCCTTGATATACCGCACTTCTTAAAGAATTATTTGAGTTCATTTCTGCAGAACTCTCCACTGTTATGTCCTCAACAACTTAATTTGTTTCTTTGTTTGAGCCTTAAACTCTTTAAACCCTATGTACTATGTCTTATTTATAAATGAATTCTCGAGGAAATATATCCAAGTTTTCCTTTGAGAAGTCATCTATGGGAAATGAGACATAGTACATATATTTTCCCAATGATGGGACCTATTAATAAAACCAAAACATCACCGTGAAGTAGTTGTAAAATTCTTTCTGCCCTTGTTGCACCTGAGGGGAATCTTATTCGATTCTACTTCCCATATAGACAATGTTCACGTAAATCAAAATCCAGGAGAAACAATATATGTTCAACCATACCTTTACTGCCTAGTAGTCAAGACCCTTCTCTCTCCAATATGCCCCAGCCTTTGATGCCAAAACATAACCTTTTATCCAGAGACTCAGAGGTCTTTTCTTCTTCAACTTCAATATCGTGAACAATGGAGCTATTACACCCATCACCTTCCACAAGGATTCTAGCATCTTATACGTAGTTTCAAACCACAAACTCCCCGGGTGATCACCTCCATTGTTTCAACAATCCCTCCTGCAAGTTCCCTTTTCAAAAATTGTTTTTACCCCAACATCTTCCATTTTGCTTACGTAAATCAAATTTCTGGCCAAATTGGATGTAGAACACTGTGCAATGTTCTTTATCCTTCCATCTATGAGTTCTAACTTGATCCTTTCTCTTCCGACGATTCGGGTTGCTCTAATAATTACCTCAGAAAACATTACCTCCATCATACTTTTTATATTCACAAAACCAATCCCCTGGGAGTCATAAGGAAAGGATGGACCTGAGTCAATTAACCATACCTCATGATCTACACGTGTGTGCTTGAAGAGCTGGCACACATCCTCCTTCTTCCCAGGTCTTTTCTTCCTAGAAGAAGATTCTTCGTGGTCCCTTTTCTCAACTTTGTATTTACACTGCTTATTGTAGTGCCCTCTTTTCCACACTCCAACATACCCTTCCAAAATTTCTAGGAGATTTAGATCTACCCTCGTAATTAGATCTCCCACTTGGGAAATTGGATTTATTTCTTCCTCGGAACGCCCTCTGTAAAATAATGTGTCTGGGTGGCAGTCTTTCCCATATTCTTTCTTTCTGCCTCATCTCCTCCTGGACAACAAGGATGAGATCACTTCTTCAAACTCAAAGAAGTTGTATTACTACCTATGGGCACAAACTGCATTCATCCCACGAATGTAAATAACACAACAACCGATACATTTATCTTCATCTCAAATTTAATCTCAATAGATACTAAATAACTTACCATGCATTAGCGCTTCAAATGCTCGCTAATCGAAGTTCCATCTCATTCCTCAAGTTGGTACCACTTATTTTAGGGAATAGTTTTTATTTACTAGGGACTTAGACCCATACAACTTCCCCAACTTTTCCCATAACCTGGTTGTAGCTTCTCTAACACATTCAGTAATATTGAATATGAGAGACATAGTCGGATTTTGCTCTTTGCCTTCCTATCCATCTTTGTAGTCATCTCCTAGTTCTCAGAGGGTGCAAGACTGATTCATCAAGCATCCACCTGATCTCTCGTCCACCAAAAGATCTCCATATTGAGCTTCCACAGCTCAAAGATTTTCCCATTAAAATTCTCGATCTCCATCTTCAAATTGCTTTGCCACTTTTCAATCTAAAAACAATAATATCAGATTCCCATCAACAAGGTTTTTTCTATCATAGTCCCCATCCAAACCCTTGACCACAAAGGAGTCCCCCATAATAAAGTTCTCTATAATTAAATGTAAATTTAACCTTGTATAATATCTACTACAAACCGATATTCAAAAAATGTAAAAGATAATGGTAAATACAAATATTACGCTGTGAGAGATTCTTCACCCGAAACCCAAAACCGAAAACCCAACATATGCTGGTATTCATACATTATGTTACACATATAATACAATATACATATAGAGCCAGCTAAAGATCCAAAACCCTAACCCAATGACCTGGATTAGTCCAAAACCCTAATTCCTTAACCGAAAATAGAAAACCATCGGCAAAAAACCATGTGCCGAAAAAACCACCTAAATATCATGTGGTCCTAGAAATATGTCGTCCCGTAAATATGTCATCCCAGAAACATGTCGTCCCCAAAATATGCCATCCCGGTGCAAAATTTTGTTTTCGGGGGCGCTGCCCCCAAACCCCCGCGCGGGGGGCTCTTTCCCCCTTCACATCTAGCACAGACGCTCAGACACTACTACTCATGCAAAGAATATAACACATACCCAACACATTCAAGATAATGGTTCTAATATATTAAAAAACTTTCTAAACTATTCTAATTATTTTAAACTATTCAAACTATAATTCATTCTAAATTAACATAAAAAAAAGATATTGTATAACATAATTATGAATATATTTATTTTCATTTATCATAACAAAGAAAAACCAATAAAACATATGACACAACAATCTATTTAAAATATGTTTTATCATATATTTTAAAATGTTTTAGAGTTTTAAAATTGCATATACATGTTTTTTTCAAAAATTCAAGAATGTTGTATTTTTATCTGGTTTACCTCTTTATTAGTCTTTATTTTTTGAGTTGTTTCTAATCCAATTCTACTTCACTATCATCACCCATATCATCTTCATGGAAGATATACAAATCATAAACATTAAACACAAGGGATATATCGAGATCAATTGGTAATCAACCATATAAGTATTGTCATTGATTTTCTTGAGAATCTTGCAAGGATCAATTTTCTTATATTTCAATTTGAGGTAGGTTCCTCTAAGAAACTGTTCTTTCAATAAATAAACCATCACCAAATCACCTCAATGGAATACCTGGTATCATCGATGAGCATCTTTTATAATTCTGTTTTGTTTATCACTGGCCTGCAATTTTTGTCCCACCTCTTGCTGCAACTATTGAATGTGTTCTGCAAATGCTTCCCCATCATCACTGATCCTATCCCCAAGTGGTAGCTGCAAAAAATCTAGGAAACCCATAAGATTTCTACCGTAAAGAACCAAAAATGGAGATTTACATGTAGATTTATTCACTGAACTATTGTAGGACAATTCTGTTTGGGGTAAATCCAAATCCCACTGCTTGGGCTTCTCTCCAATAATGCTTCATAACAGGTTTCCTAAACTTCGATTTACTACCTCGGTTTTCCCATATCTTTAGGGGTGATAGGCACAATTGAACTATAATTTAGTCCCCTTCTTCCATAAATTTCTCCAAAAATGACCCAAGAACCAAGTATCTCTATTAGAGGTAATAATTTTTGGAACCCCATGCAATCTAACAACTTCTGGAAAAAAAACATTATGCCACTCTCGATGCATCACTAGTTTTCTTGCAAGCAATGAAATGATCCATTTTAGAGAACCTACCAACAACCAGAAAAATATAATCATTTCCTCGCTGTGTGTTTGGGATCCCCAACACAAAATCCATGCTCAGATCTATCCATGAGCATGTGGGCACTGGTAATGGAATATACAACCCTGTGTTATGTGAGTGTCCTTTATCCATTTGGAAAAATCCTATACCATGCCACATACCTGGTTATATCATTTTTCATCTTCAACCAGTTATACTTATCTCCGATTAAGGATAGCATCTTATCCTTTCCAAAATGTCTTGCCAAACCACTACCGTGAAGGTATCTAATAATATTTTTCCTCATTGAACCAATTGGAATGCATAGTTGTTTTCCTTTGAATTGGTAGACATCTTGCATAAAATATTCACCTTGATTAAGATCCATGTTCCTGATGAATAGATTATGTTAGCACTAGAAGTCACACTTAGATTGTTGTAGGTGTAAGCCAAGTACCCATCAGAATGTGAAAGGTAAATGTTTATAAAAGGTGGAAAATGGATGGAAAACTCATTTAAATATGTTAATCACAGATAAATCCATGCAATATACACCAACAAACAAGGACTTGAATAACTTCAGATTAGGTTTTAAGAGATAAAGTGATAGATGGAAGACTTGAAAAGAAATGTGTAATATGTATATCATTTACATCAGGTAACACTGACACACATATGAAGGAACCTCTATGAAATAAGAACCTCTTACAATCAAATATAAAATACTTTGATATCACTTGTAGATAATATCACAATAGATCCTTTATTGTAATAAAGATACAATCAGCAAAAGGAATCATTCAACACAGACTGATATTAAAGTAAGTTAGCAAAAGATGATAAAAGAAGCAAGATTGATTTCCATTATTCAAAGTATCTTAGATCTGGTCCATACATTAAGGATAAAACTTTGTTACAAAAGAAAATATTGAAATAAGAGTTTATCAGTCATACCATTCGAACCCTCCTCTAGTCTTACAATGCCCTTTAAATAACTCAAAACTATCAATGCCAACTTTACAATTCTCCTTCCAACTTCCTCATAGGATCCCTATGCCCAAGGGAAGTGTGGCAACATGTGTACAAAAAAAAAGAAACAAACTGCTATTTTAGAGGAAGATGTTGGAAATGTATGCAGTATTCCTTAATGGTTGATGCCATGTCCATAAGAGTGCATCTTCTTCAGGCAGGTGGCCTCCCATATCGCAACTAACCTTCAGAGTGTTGGTACAAATTCATATCGACAACTGATAGCTCTCAATCCCTCCAAAATCTTCAAAAAGTTGTGTTCGCAGCGCAACACTGCAAACTGTCATGAAACAGAAAGTTCAAAACACTAATGGTTCCAAGCACTACGAACTTTCCTGTAGCGGTCTGTTTCACTTTTTGCAACATTTCGTCAGCTCAAAACCTATACTAAGTGTCCATATATGATGTAAAACTTCATTACCTTGATATATAACCGGGGAAAAGACACCAAAATTGATATTTATGGTTCAAAACTTATAGCCAACAAAAAAAATGTTGTACATGCATATAACAAAAACTTTGAGCAAAAATTGATGTTGGTTTTTTGTAAGATCAATACCTTTATATTTTAGTTCTGGAGATTCTTCTGGTAGCAACCTTGGCCAACATGTCTCGGTTTCTCTTGGCCAATTCTTATTTGAAAGGCTGTAGCTCTGCCTTAAATTTCCTGATTTCATCTTGTTGGGTCCTATTCTGCCTGTAGAGATTTTTGTGCTGCCTATGAAGGGGCAGGAATATTTTAGCCAAAAATATTGCCTTATCAATGGTCTCATGATACATGTCCAACATCTCCTTAAGATTCATCTTGGGACCCAAGTCTTCCTTATTCAACTTATCAACTTCATCTCTTGCTTCGTTGAGCTGCCTCTTGAGCCTCTTAAAGGTGGGGTTGCTTTCATGCTGAGGAGTAGTAATGTCAACAACTTCAATAGGATCCTTAAAAGATTGAGAGTTTCCTTTTTCCTAAGCTAAGGAATCTTCTGTATCATCCTTCACAAGGACATGCTGCATGGATGTTGCTCTAGTAAAAGGCCTCCTAGGTTTAACCTTGTCTGCAACAATGGATTTTTCTCTTGGTTTGCTTGAAGGAACCTCCATAGGGATACGGTATTCCATGGGTGAAGGTTCTCTATCTAGAATTTGTGAAGGACCTCATGCTTATGTTTCATTAGTAGATCTGATAGCTTAATCACTCATTGTCACCATTTTCTTCTTGTTATCATCTAAATGCACAATCCTTTCAATAGGAGTATGAATTTGTCTCTTGGATTGTGGAGTGGGGGCAACATCTAACTGAAACTGTGACGAAGTCAAGAAGGTTTCCCAATCAATAATTGTTTTCCTTAAATCTTCCATTACTAACATATCAATAAGGCCAAAGTGAAAGACACTAGTATCTACTTGCTTTGACTTGGCTTGGACCCTGTTTGACATCTTACCAATGCTTATAAAAAGATAAAATGGGAGGTTCATGGATTCTTTTCCTCTGAAGTGTAATAACATCCTGATGTGGTATTGGTACACCATGTTGAACCTCCCCTCACATGTGAAGTATATTTTGATAACTCTCAACCTCTTGTCAACACATTCAAGCATGTGGCTTCTAGGTACTCCATTGGACAAATTTTCCTCCTGATACTCTGGATTAAGGAATTCATTTGAGAAGGAATAATTTAATGACATAGATTTGAACCATTTATCTCCACTGTTGGGCATCTCTTTTGTAGCAGAGATGGAATTATCTGAAACATCAAACTCTAACATCCCCACTTTGGTTTTAGTCTCGTTAAAGTTGAGTGCAAACTCTTTGGCCACCTCTGGATTCCCCCTCTACATCTTTTGACATAAAATTATGCAACCTACCCTTTGAAAATATTCCCTGAGCAAAGGTTTGGAGTTAAGGAGCTGCATATCATAAGGTTTTTTCCTCACAATCTCCCCTCCTTTGTGAGTCTTCTTGTGTTGTTGAATATCCATAACTATGGTTGGAAGAATGCTTTCTGTAAATTGTTATGACAACTAGGTGTGTGAAAAAATAGTATACAAGAATTTAGGGTTTTAATGACATAACTGTTTTCATAAGGCTCACCTTGTCCAAAGATTTGTACACATCACTCTATAAAAATCAAGGTATGATATGGAGCACACTTCAAACAATAGGGATAATGGATCAACCACTGAGATTTGTAATGAAAGGAAGACATGTGAAGTTTCTTTTAAAATAACAGAGTTTTAGTAGCACAAATATCAGTTTGCACCGCCAATGATGTATGCAATTTAAGCCTGGTTCTACAAATGATCAACCATACATATCAGGTTTGATAGGGGTATCATTCAATCATTTAATACTAAACTTCAAATGTATGCAGAAGATGAGGGTTTTAGCAATTCAGGAACAGAGGGTTTGCAGCGCCAAGTTTGTAGAGTCAAAGCGACCAATTCGCAACACTGAGGTATTTCAGTGGGACAGGTGGATTCTTAGTAGCAGAAAAGATGCATTGAGGTCAAGGTAATAGTCTGGACTAGTGAGAAGAATTCAGGGCACCATGGAAATAGGTTTGAAGGTTGAAAACAAAAGAGTTTGAACAGTTCGAGACACCAATAGATAAAGCATCATAAACACTTCTTTCGACCTTTTAAACAACATGGAGATCATCAAGGAGTACCTGTTGAACTTGGTTTTGATGTTGATTCTTGTCGACTTGAGTTGATATGTTTGAAAGTTATCCCAACTCAGCGATCCTCTTCAACTAGTATGCAACGCCATTCTGCAATGCTAGTTTACAACGCCAAGTTTGCAGTGCCAAGATTAAAATCAATGATGCACTGCAAAGAGATTATTAGAAATTATAGGACATATTCCTTGAAAAATTAATTAAATGAGGGAGTTGAAAACCATAAAATCCCCCTTTACATGTTTCTTAATTGTAATGATGACAAATGAATGCATGAGGTACTCATGAGTATGCTACGAACTCTTCTAGTGAGTTGAGAACAAATACATTTGATTTGGACTTTGACATCTAAATGGTTGGATAGTGACAAAGGGAAAATTTTGTACAACTTGGAGGTATTACATGTCATGGTAATTATTTTAGGATAAAAAGTGTGACTCATAGGGACTTATTTACCTTGTCATGATGACTAATTTCATGACATAAAGACTCTAAACTAGGTCTGAACAAAAATTTCCTTATTCAAATCAAAATCTAAGTTATGACCACACCAAGAAGACTCAAAACCTAATACTTATAAAACCCTATGACTCAAAAACAAAACCACAGTGATTGTTTGACCCCTACAATTCTATGTGCTAGCATATGACTCCACAAGGGATGGCATGCTCCCTGTGAGCTGCCAAGAACATGTAGTTCCAATTCCTTATCCATTGGGCTAGTAGTCATTATTGAAAGAAAATAAAACTACCTATAGACTGATATTTACAATGAAAGGAAGCCAATCATGGAATTTAGGAAAAAAAATTTCTTCAAAAAATGCCCATTGACTGGGCCAGCAGGAAATTCAATATCTTCCAAGCTCTGCAATTTAAAAGTGTTATTTTGCAAAACTTCAGAAATATTAAAAGGACCAATCCACAAGGCTTCAAATTTACCATGTTTTCCCTTATATTGCCTTTGTGCATCCCATTTGAGTACTAGGTCTCCCAACTGAAAATCTTCTTTCTTCATGTTCTTGTCAAAAGATTCTTTGATTTTTTGTTGATGTATTTATGCTTTATCAAAAAGTTTTTCCCTGGTTTGTTGTACTTCTACAAGTTGGTACATCCTCCAGATCATATCATCTGGTTCCCCTTCTTGATATTGAAGTAACTTTGCCAAAGGTAAAGCTAGTTGAGTAGGAAAAACAACTTTAGTTCCATAGACCAACTAAAATGGAGTAGTTCCAATTGATCTCTTGATAGTTAATCTATCTTCCCATAGAGAAAAATTCAGCTTTGAATCCCGTGACTTTTTGTTATCCTCCAAAATATTTCTGATGATATTTACTAAGATTTTGTTGGATGATTCCGCTAAGACATTACCATGAGGGTAGTATAGAGTAGAGTGAATAAGATGAATCCCAAAATTTTCACAAAACTTCACCAGAGGCTTAGCTTTAAAAGCTGCAGCATTATCAGTAAAATTTTTGTTAAGACAACCAAACCTTGACATAATATCTTCCAGGAAGCCACTGACTACTTTATGTGTTTCATTTCTTGTGGGAATGGATTATATCCACTTGGTGAAGTAATCAATAGCAGTTAGAATCCAACGATGTTGACCACTTGAAACTGGATGGATTTTTCCAATGAATTGTAACCCCCACTGCTGGAAAGGACTAGATACCACTATGGGCTTCAGAGGAAAATATTTTAGTTTTTTCTTGCCTGAGAATTTCTAACATTTATCACAGGTTCTGATCTTTGAATAGACATTACTCAATAAGCTAGGATAGAAGTACCTAGTTCTAAGTATTTTGTATGTTGTAGTGCTCTAAAAATGATGACCTCCACATAGACTTTGATGAAAATTAGTGATGTTTTGTTTTTCTTCTTCTAGATCCAAGCATCTTAAAAGAACCCCTACAGGATCTTTCCAATATAGAACATGATAAACAATGCAATACTTGACTACTTTAAGCTTCAAATCCCTCACTTTGGTCTTCTCAAGTCCAGTAGGAGGCTGCAATGTTTTCAAGAAATGGATGAGGTCCTTGTACCAATTGCATTCTATCATCTTTGAGATGATTGGTAAGTTGTTGTTAGGAATATCAATTTGCTGATTTATAGAATTTGCATTCATGAAATTTACCCCAAGTGCTTTACAATTTGATTCAACTAACAATCTAGCTAAACATTAACCTTTCAACAGCTTGGTAGGTTTCATCTCAAGATCAAACTCCAAAATCTTGGCAATCCACTTACTCCTTTTCCCATCTATATTAGGCTGAATCATAATTTCTTTTAAAGAGCTTGAAGGGACATAAACAATAATTTTGGAATGAAGAACATATACTCTGAAATATTTTAGGACCTTGACCAAAGCATAATATTGCTTCTCCATGATGTCATATCTAACTTCAACATCTCTCAAAGACCTACCGAAAAAAAAATAGGCTGCTCCATTCCATCTGAATTGTTTTGAAGAAGAACAACAACTAGTGTATCATTTGAGGAAAAAGAAAATATTAGAAATTCTTTTGAGTAGTCAGGAATGATAAGAACAGGTGCATCATCCAATGCTTGTTTTATTTTCTCAAAATAACTCCTAGCTTCTGGTTTCCATTTTACTTCATTCCCTTTTCTCAACATGGATGTGATAAATTTGACCAACTCAGAAAAATTGGATATAAATCTTCTCAAGAAGTTTATCTTACCTAGGAAGGACTGAATTTCTTTCTTGAACCTTGGGAGAGATAGAGTATTGATATCCTCTACTCTACTTGGGTCAATTTTGACTCCTTCAACTGAGACAATATGTCCTAGCAACTTACCTTCCTTCATGGAAAAAAGAGAATTCTTGGGATTAAGTGACAACCCATATTTTCTGCATTTCAGGAACACCTTCTCCAAATGCTGGTAATTCTCTTGATCATACTTTGAAAACACTTTGATATTATCCAAGTAGATCACCACAAACTTATATTTTTCTCCAATAAAATCAATATCCATTGCACGTTGGAAAGTTTCCCCTTCATTCATGAGACCAAAGGGAATCTTGGCATACATAAATGTACCCCAAGGAGTGGTGAATGTTTTATTCTCCCTATCTTCAAGTAATATAGAAATCTGATTGTAGCCTAAAAAACCATCAATCATTGAAATCCTTACTGAGCATGTCACCTTTTGCAAGATATGCTCCATTTTAGGCAAGGGGTAATTGTATTTTCTGGAACACGTATTTAAATTTCTGAAATCAACACAAAGTTTGATTTCACCATTATTTTTCTAACAAGGACTAGATTAGCTATCCACTCAGAATACCTCAAAGGTATAATTATTTGAGAATCAAGCAATTTTTTGACCTCGTTCTCCATAATGGGCAGTAACATAGGATTGATATGCCTTAGTTTCTGTCTAAATGGTTTGGTATCATCCTTCAAGGGTATTCTATGCTCAATAATACTTGTATCATAAGTTTCCAAATCCTCATACTTCCATGCAAAGACATCAACAAATTCCTTTACCATTTTGATATATTCAGCCGTTTTCTTTTCTAACAAGCTACTGGACATTTTTACATACTTGGGATACTCATCAGTACCTAGATTGCACTCTATCAAATCAATATTTTCACTTGAACCTCTCACTTTCACAACCACATCATTGTTATCAAATAATATTTCCAAGGGAACTAATCCTTTAGGAATATGATTACTAGGCAACTGGACAATATTTTGATCTACAATCTTGTTCAAGAAATTATCAGCATGTGGACTTTTCTCATCATCTAGATCTTGATCAATATGAAGAGAAACAAATTCCTCTATTGTTTCCATAAATATATTTATTTCAATATCATCTTCAAAAACCTTCCAATTCTTGACATTATCAGGTATATAAGGTCTATATTTCACCTCAACATCATACTTAAGTTTAGGAGGTAGTGGGATTTTAAAGTTACTAGCAGAAACAACTAGGGAATCAACCAATGTATTATCTTCTCTGGGAACAAAGGATATGTTGAAATCTAGGAGGAAATTGTCAATAAGCTCCCATACCTCATTCCTGTAAGTTCTTAGCCTTGGATGCTTTGCATGATATATATTTCTGACTTGATGCACAATCAACTATGCATCTCCAAAAACTGATCATTCTTCAATTTTCATGTCTTTTGTAGCCCTAAGCCCCAAAACTAGGGCCTCATATTCTGCAATGTTGTTTGTGGTTTCAAATTCCGATTTGAAGGAAAAAGTTATGAATTCTTGAGAAGGATAAATAAACACAACTCCAACACCAACACTATCTTTGGAATATGCACCATCAAAATACATTTTCCAAGTTTGAGCACCTTGTGTGGGTGTCTCACATGTTATTGGTGATTGTTTTTTAATTTCCAATGGTGACTGAGGAAAATCAGAAAGATGCAAAATTCTAGATCCCATATCAATTTCAAAAACATAGATAGGATGGTTTGTTGGATTTCCTTCATCACAAATAATATATGCCAGTTGTTCCTCTCTATAAAACCTTTTTTGTTCACCCCTAAAGACTGGTATAGTAGCATAAGAGAGATGCATTTACAATGTACCTCCTAACCTTTTAATCCATGATCTGGACAATAACATCCCAAACTTGGAGGGAACATCTGCAACTACAATATCCATGACTATATTCTTCATAGCTAGTTGAAAGAAAGTAACAACCAAATATTTAATCACCCCAAGGCATTTTATCTTTCTTGAGTCAAAGGAATATAGATCATGATATGCTTTGGTGATTTCCAGACCCAATTCATCCATGACAGACTTAGGCATTAAGTTATGGGATGCATCTGAATCCATAAGTCAATTGTGTAAGATTTTATCATGTACATTCAACGAGGTGTAAAAAGGAGGAGAGGAGTCATCTCTGTCTTCTACTAGTGGCCCCAATATAACTGCAGGTTTCTCATCCTACAAGTTAACTGAGTTTGTTGAATGGGAAGAAAATTCAGGATGCAACATTTTAGAAATGGATTTCTTGAAATCTTCATTCATTATCAACTCTAGGAATGGGACTGGAATTTTGATTTTCTGTATTTCATTCTTAAAGTTAAAAGAAGGTGGGGACTTCATAATTTCCTTCGTTTCTTGAACAAGAGATTTAATTATGGGTTGATTATTTTGTTCCTCATTTCCTTTATTTGGTGCAACCACTGTTATGGTGGAGGAATATGATTTTTTGGGATAATTAGATGTACTAGGCTTTCCCTCTTTTTGTTTTGACCTCAAATTGTACTTTTTACGAGTTTCATTTGTTTTCTCTCCCTTAATTAACTCATTTAGTTGACTTCTCATTAGAGACTCTTCATAAGCATATTGAGTTAGATGAGGGGAAGCAGATGTGTCCCCCATACAATGAATTTCTTGATATGCTTCCTCATTATCTCCTTATTCATCATCAACTAGATTGTTTTGGAGAGGGGTTTGAACATTCTGATCCTCTCTGTTTCTCTCATCTCTTTGAAGAATCTAGGGTGCATTATTTTGTCTTCTGAAATTGTTTCTATTCCCAAAATCTTGGGGGTTTCTATTTTCTTTTCTCCCTTCAAGTTTTAGTTTTTCCATTTCTATAGAAAGTGACTTGACTAACTTAGTCAATTCATCAATGTGAGGGATAGTTCTTGAATCATTAGAATATGAAGCTTCTGCCTTTCGTTTCCTTCTATCCCTATTATATTTTCCTCTTAACTTATCTGCTGCCAATATGTTTGATTCCATCGCTAGAGAAACATCTTTCATATGGGATAATGAATTAGACCTTCTCTCTCTCAACATAAAACAAAATTGAGGGCCAAAAGCACTAACACAGGTTATTTTGGCAGAAGTTTCAGTAGGCTTGATCTCAATAGGGATTTTTTTATACATTTTTTTAAAAGTCTTTGAAAAGTTTGATACTAATTCGCCTTCTTTTCTTTTAAGATTCCCAAATTTTGTGATATAATATAATTTTTTTTTTTGTCACCCCAATGCCTTAAAAAGGCATCATCTAGGGCTTTGATTCAAACAATTGATCCAAGGGCTAGACTTCTAAACCATTTTATAGATTCTCCATCAATACTTTGTACAAAAACCCTCATCCAGACATCCTCATTCTCAATATTTAGATTATCAACATAGCTATAAAATGTTGCAAGGTGTTCTTCTGCAATGATATCTTCTTCTACTGTGAAATTAGGCATATACTTTAGGTAATATCCCATTGGGAGATAATTCATAGGCTGAGGAAGCACTAATGGGGCATACCTAGCAGCCACAATGTCATCCATTCTATTCCGAGGAGGATTATCCCCTCCCATTTGATTAGGAAAAGGAGGATTCTGAATCCCAGGAGAAGTAGGAGGTGATTTGATAGGTAAATATGCAGTCTGTATAACAGGTGATTTTGGAAAAGTAAGATTATAAGGTGGAGGAATTTCAGATATAATAGAAAGTGGCTGAGTCTTGGATGAGGATGGGGGAAATTCAATAGAAACTAAGGTTCCTTCTTCTTTATTTACAACAAATTTAAATGAATGGGGAGAAGGAGAACCTAAGAGAGGAAATTCTTCCAAACTCTCAAGCCTAAACCAATTAACAACTTCAAGGGATGTAATAAAATAATTTTTTTTTATATTTTCTTCTTTCAGCTTAGGAGGAAAAGATGAATATTCTACAGGAAAATCTATTAGTTTTGACTTTACAGGAGTTTCAACAATAGGAAAATGTGAAATATGAGAAACAACAACTGGTGTAGGGAAAACAGAGTTAGGTAAGTCTTCAGAAGTACCTTAGAATTTGGAAGAGGAAGCTCCTTGCAAAAATTTTCCATGCAATATACACCAACAAACAAGGCCTTGAATAACTTTAGATCATGTTTTAAGAGATAAAGTGATAGATGGAAGACTTGATAAGAAACTTGTAATATGTATATCATTTACATCAGGTAACATTGACACACATATGAAGAAAACTCTATGAAATAAGAACCTCTTACAATCAAAGAGAAAATACTCTAATACACTTGCAGATAATATCACAATAGATCCTTTATTTCAATAAAGATACAATCAGCCAGAGGAATCATTCAACATAGAATGATATCAATGTAAGATAGAAAACGATGATAAAAGAAGCAATATTGATTTCGTTTATTCAAATTATCTTAGATCTGGTCCATACATTAAGGAGAAAACTCCGTTACAAAAGACAATATCAAAATAAAAGTTTCTCAGTCATACCATTCGAACCCTCCTCTAGTCTTACGATTCCCTTTAAATAACTCAAAACTATCAATGTCAGCTTTACAATTATCCTTCCAGCTTCCTCATAGGATCCCCGTTCCTAAGAGAAGTGTGGAAACAAGTGTACAACAACAAATAAACAAACTGCTATTTTAGAGGAAGATGTTGGTAACATATGCAACATTCCTTAATGGATGATGATATATCCATAAGAGTGCATATTATTAATGCAGGTGCCCTCCTAGATATCAACTAACCTTCAGAGTGTTGGTACAAATTCATCTTGACAGTTGGCAACTCTCAATCCCTCCAAAATCTCCAAAAAACTGAGTTCACAGCGCCAATGGTTCCAGGTGCTGTGAATTTTTCTGTAGCGGTCTGTTTCACTTTTTCCAACATTTCATCACCTCAAAACTCATACCAAGTGTCTAGATATGCTGCAAAACTTCATTACCTTGATATATAACTAGGGAAAAGACACCAAAACTGATAGTTATGGTTCAAAACTCATAGCCATCACCAAATATTTTGTACATGCATATAACATAAACTTTGACCAAAACTTGATGCTAGTTTTTTCTAGGATCAATGTATTTATCTTTTAGTTCTGGAGATTCTTATGGTCGAAACCTTGGCCAACATGTCTAGGATTCTCTTGGCCAATTATTCTTTGAAAGGTTTTAGCTCTGCCTTCAATTTCCTGATTTCACCGTGTTGGGTCCTGTTCTACTTGTAAAGATTTTTGGGTTTCCTATGAAGGGGAAGGAATATTTTAGCCAAAAATCTTGCCTTATCAATGGTCGCATGATACATGTCCAACATCTCCTTAAGCTTCATCTTGGAACCCAAGTCTTCCTTTTTCAACTTATCATTTTTAGCTCTTGCTTCCTTGAGCTGCCTCTTGAGCCTCTTAAAGGTGGGGTTGATTTTATGCTGAGGAGTAGTAATGTCAAAAACTTAAATAGGCTACTTAGAAGATTGAGAGTTTCCTTTTTCCTAATCCGAGGAATCTAATGTATCATCCTTCACAAGGATATGCTGCTTGGCTATTTCTCTAGTAAAAGGTCTTTTAGGTTTAACCTTGTCTACAACAATGGGTGGGGAAAAACAAGATTTTTTCCTTTCAAGCCTCTTGGTTTGCTTGAAGGAAACTCCATAGGGATAGGGTATGCCATGGGAAAAGATTCTCTATCTATAATATGTGAAGGACCTCCTGCTTCTGTTTCATTAGTAGCTCTGGCAATTTTGTCACTCATTTTCACCTTTTTCGTCTTGCTAGCCTCTGAATGCACAATCCTTTCAATAGGAGTAGGAATTTGTTTCTTGGACTGTGGAGTGGGGGAAACATCTAACTAAAATTGTGATGAAGTCAGGAAGGTTTCCCAATCAATATTTTTCTTCCTTAACTCTTCCATTATAACATATTAATAAGGACATAGTGAAATACACTGGTATCTACTTGCTTTCACTTGTCTTGGACCCTATCTGACATCTTACCAATTATTCTAAAAATATAAAATGGAAGGTTCATGGCTTATTTTCCTGTGAAGTGTAATATCAGCCAGATGTGGTATTGTTACACCATGTTGAACCTCCCATCAAATGTGAAGTATCTCTGGATAACCCTCAACATTTTGTCAAAACATTCAAGCATGTGGCTTCTAGGTACTCCCTTGGACAAATTGTCCTCCTAATACTCTGGCTTACGGAATTCCTTTGAGAAGGAAGAATTTAATGACATAGCTTTGAACCATATCTCTTAAGTATTGGGTATCTCTGTTGCAATAGAGATGGAATGCTCTAAAACATCAAACTCTAACATCCCCACTTTGGTTTTAGTCCCATTCAAGTTGAGTGCAAACTCTGTGGCCACCTTTGGATGCCTCCTTTGCATCTTTTTACAGAAATTGATGCAACCTACCCTATGAAAAGCTTCCCTAAGAAAAGGTTCAGAGTTAAGGAGTTGCATATTATAAGGTTCTGTCCTCACAATTTCCCCTTCCTTGTGAGTCTTCTTGTGTTTTTGTCTATCCATAACTACTACTGGAAGAATGCTTTCTGTAAATTGTTATGACAACTAGGTGTGTGAAAAAAGAGTATACATGAATTTAGGGTTTTAATGACATAACTGTTTTCATAAGGCTCACCTTGTCCAAATATTTATACACATCACTCTATACACATCAAGGTATGAGAGAGATAACACTTCAAACTGGAGGGATAATGGATCAACCACTAAGATTTGTAATGAAAGGAAGACATGTGAAGTTTCTTTGCAAATAACAAAGTTATAGCAAAATAAATACCAGTTTGCAGTGCCAATGGTGTATGCAATTTAACACTGGTTCTACAAATGATCAACCATACATCTCAGGTTTGATAGGGGTATCATTTGATCATTTAATACTAAACTTCAAATGGATAAAGAATACAAGGGTGTGAACAATTATGGAACAAAGGGTTCACAACACCTGGTTCACATCTCCAAGTTTGTAGAGTCAGAGAAACTAGTTCCCAGCGCTGAGGTATTTCAGTGAGATAGGTGGCTTCTTAGTAGAGGAAAAGATGCATTGAGTTCAAGGTAATAGTCTGGTCTGGTGAGAAGAATTCAGGGCTCCATGGAAATAGGTTTGAAGGTTGACAACAAAAGAGTTTTAACAATTTGCAACGCCAATAGATAAGGCAACATAAACCCTTCTTTCGACCTTTTAAAAAACATGGATACCATCAGGGAGTACCTGATGAACTTGGTTTTGATGCCGATGCCTATATACTTGAGTTGATATGTTTGTAAGTTATCCCAACTCAACGGTCCTCTTCAACCAACCTGCATCGCCAATTCATAGCACCAAGTTTGTAGTTCCAAGTTTAAAATCAATGGCACACTTCAAGGAGACTGTTAGAAATTCTGGGACATAATCCTTGAAAAATTAATTAAATGAGGGCGTTGAAAACCAAAAAATCCCCTTTGACATGTTTCTTAACTTTAATGATGAAAAATGAATGCATGGGGTACTCATGAGTATGATGTGAACTCTTCTGGTGAGTTGGAAACAAATACATATGATTTTGACTTTGGCATCTAAATGGTTGAATAATGACAAAGGGAAACTTGTGTACAACTTGGAGGTATGACATGTCATGGTAATGATTTTAGGATAAAAAGTGTGACTCATAGGGAGTTATTTACCTTGTCATGATGACTAATTTCATGACATAAAGACTCTAAACTAGGGATGAACAAAACTTTGCTTATTCAAATCAAAATCTAAGTTCTGACCACAACAAGAAGACTCAAAATGTAAGACTTTTAAAACCATATGACTCAAAAAAAAAACACATGATTTTTTGACTCCTACAATTCTATGTGCTAACAGATTCTTCAATTGTTCCACAATCTCCCGAAAATCATTATCAGAGGCATAAAGATCCTTTAATGCAACAAACCCAATTACTTGATTTTCCATGGTTGTCAAAATAAAAGTGCACAGACTCAAAGCATCTGCAACTTGATTCTGCCATCCTGATTTTTGCTTTAGAACAAAGGTGTAGCCTTGTAAGAAAGCGATCCATTTTTCATGTCTATTGTTCAATTTCTTTTGGGTGTTTACATATTTTAATGCAACGTGATTGATAAATATCACAAACTCTTTCGACATTAAATAATGCCTCCAATGTTTCAATTCTTGCACAATTGCATAAAATTCTACATCATATGTGGAGTAGTTCTTTCTTACCTCATTCAACTTTTCACTAAAGAATGCAATTGGTCTACCTTCTTGGCTAAGTACAACTCCAATGCCTACATGTGAAGCATCAGAGTCTACCTCAAACACTTTATCAAAATCCAATAAGGATAATATGGGTGCCTCAGTTACTTTATTCTTTAGAAACTTGAAACTTTCCTCACCTTCATTGGTCCACATGAATGCCTTTCCTCTGGTGCAATCTGTTATGTGTGCTACAATACTGCTAAAATTTCGAATAATTTTTTGGTAAAAAGTAGTCAGACCATGAAAACGTTTTACCTCTATTATGCTCCTAGGACTAGGCCACTCCAAAATTGATATGAACTTCTATGAATCCATCTTGACTCCTTCTGTTGAGATGAAAAAACACAGAAATACCAAACTTTCTTGCAGGAACCTACATTTCTTTAGGTTTTCATAAATTTGATTTTTTCTCAATGCATCCAATATATTTCCTAAATGTTGCAAGTGATCTTCTTTGTTGTTACTGAAAACTAGGATGTCATCAAAGTAAATGAAAACAAACTTACCAATATTGTTGATGATTGCATCTATGTGAGACATTCTCCAGCTTACAAACCTTTGAGATGTGGATCATTGCAACTATGTGAGTCTTTCTCTCAGCTTACAAACCTGAGATAAATCCCCTAAGAAGGGTACGTGGTTCCTGCCTGAGACAGATCTAGGAACGTAGATATGACCTCCTCCATTCAGAGAGTTGAGAAGAACTCCAGATGATTATCCAGTGGGAAAGGTGATCTGTTGAGTTAGACGTGCATGTGGCTGAGCACAAGGTGAACATGTGAAATCCCAAAGTGTTGGGTGCATCGTCATGTGAACATAAATGAAGATGATGTAATAGCCTCCTCTAAGTAGCAGAGTTGGAGAGAAGACTCCATATGATTCTCCTGTGTGATGCAATGGGAAAGAATATCTACAGAGTGGATGTGCCTTTGGACGAGCACATGTGAACGGTTGAAGATCTGGTTCTTCTGAGTAATGCAGTGAACCATAGATATGACATCCCTATCGATGTGCCTCTAGTGGATGAGTACTAGTGGGTGCATCAGATCCTTTTTATATTGTTCAAGAGTCAAACCTGCCTATAACCCTATTTGTTATGTAAAGGGTATAGGTCGGCCCCATCTTAATGTGATTAATAATAAATGTAAAAGATAATTAATCTGGTTAATATTAATAATAATAATAATAATAATAATAATAATAATAATAATAATAATGTGACTTAGAGAGGTCATCCCTGTTGAGCCAATAGACACTTTTGTTGATAGGACAAGTCTAATATAAGTAAAGGAAGATTCCCCACTATGGAAACATATCCTTCACACAAGTTTGGAAATTTCAGCAAGTACATTCTCTTGGGAAAAGTGTGCACCTCTCTTGGGTGCTAGTCTTCTAGGGTTTGAGAACCCTCTTGTGTGTTAGGTCTTTCTTAGTGGTGAAGGTATTTATATTGAAGAATATAGAAAAGGATTTGGCTGGGTTTTCTTCCCTTGTTGAGAAGGGTTTCCCATGATACTTCTTGTGTTCTTGTGCATGGTGTTTCTTCTTATCATCTTGGTTGTTGCAACATTATTGTTTATGGCTAAGTGAAATTCTAAAAATGGAATGAACTTCATGATTAAACTATCTTATGAAAAATCAACATGGTATCAAATAATAGGTATTGAAGAACCCATTTCACAATCTACAAGATTTTACCAGTCATCCCTCCTCTTCTGCAGAACCGTATGACCCTCCTAGGGTCTCTAGAAAATCCATACGACCCTCTTCTTTTGAGTGTTTCAGCCCCTAAAAATTGGACGTTGAGGAAAATTTTGGTATGGGAGAGTATAAACTTCTAGAGTTCACCTCCAGAGACTCTCGGAATGAATTTCTAATCATTTTTTAATTTTGGCCCTAGGGTTTCTAGGGTTTCACAATTTTCTGCAGATTTCTATTTTTAGGGTTTCTGCAGCTCTTTGAAGAAGCCTTCAATATTACCTATGTTCTTATAACTTTCAAGGCTTATTGTTGGAAGTCATAATCCCAAAAAAACCTAAGGTTTCTATCCTAGCCTAGTCGTTAGGTTTTCTAGCCCAGTTAACAAGGGTTTGTGAAGAATCTAAAATATGATGAAGAAAGTTATTGATGAATGGAAGGAAGATGATGACAAGACAAGGAAGCCAATCATCTATACAAACTCTTACATTAAAGAGACAACTTTAAAGTATCAAGATGACAGACGGTGACACCATGAATACCTTCTTCATGAAGATCTCAGAGGACAGAGATCAACCAGGTGCCATTGGAGAAATCATATCAACACCCTTAGGTATGCACTTGTATATTTATTATTTGTATCATTGTCATGAGGGTAATTGCAGGAGGAATGAACCTTTTTGTTGAAGTCATGGATCGAGAGGGATCTTAGTTCATTCATAGGAGCAACACACTAGAAGTGAAGAATCGAGGTTTGATTCTTATAATTGTCATTCCTCTAACCTATATTTCGAAAGTTTGCTACATTACAAGTAGGCGCTGTAGCCGTGATAACATTCCTTAAATTTTTTGGACTCTAGAGATGTACTCATTATAATCCTTTATGAGATATTATTTTGTTGGTTCATTTTGTTTTCTTGTTCCATATAGGTTAAAAATAAAGGAAGATGTCAATCCCATAGAGGGAGTCACTTGACTCAGAGGGAGTCAAAACTATTTGAGAAAGAGGAAGAATAAAACCATCATTGAGGCAATCAATGAAATATTGCATAATCATAATCCTTTTATGATTCTATGGGAAGAAGCATGCATGACACAATCTATGTTCATAATTTTGGAAGAAGTATTCACCGGAATAAAGCCTGAGATTGAACACTTCGGGTTATTTGGGTGCCCAGTGTATTTTCATGTACCCAAAGAGAAGAAGTTCAATCTAGATCCTTTAGAAAGAAATGATACAATGAATCTTCAAAGACATTCTAGATTGATATCCCTGGTCAAAGACAGATTGAGACAAGTAAAAATGTTTCCCTTGAAGAAGAGACATTTTTTCAAAGTTCAAGAGAATCTCAGATGGAGATTGACAGTAATACAATACCTTCTCCCTCTTCAACATTTCAGAGGGATACAAACATTATTTCAGTTGATCAAGTTGCTTCAGTTGATATGTTTAGAGATATTGCAGTAGGGCATAAAAGGCCTACCTAGAATAACTTTGCAAGAGGCAGAGAAACATACAAGCCTCTCAAGGCACATCCCGAGAAAGAAAAATAGATTTTCGAGCTATCCTTCAGTCACGAGCCACTTCATTGATGTTGAGATTATTGGTCTTAAAGAAGCAACAAGAGAACAGGTATGGCAAGATTCCATAACATAAGAATAGCAATATATCGTAAAGAATGATGTATAAGACATTATTCAAGGACCAGAAGGGAAGTTAGTGGTAACTTCCAAGTGGATCTATAAGAACAAGCATACAACTGATGGAAGTGTTGAGAAATACAAAACAAGATCTATAGCCAGAGGTTTCTCACAAACAAAGGGAGTTGTCTATGATTAGAAACTTGATCTAGTGAACCCGATACACTTCCATCCGTACTACCATCCATTTTGTCGTCTAAGAGCGGTATAGGAAACCAATATTTTATGGTAATTTTATTGTTTTATCTACTATCTGTGCACATCCTCCATGTATTATCCTTTTTGGGAGTCAACAAAGTTGGTACAACACAAGGACTAATGCTTTCTCTTACCAAACATTTCTTTATAAGTTCTGTCACTTTTCGGTTGAGATCTGCATGTTGTGTAGGACTCATCCTATAGGATTCCTGATTAGGTAAATATGGTCCTGGGATTAGATCAATGTTATGTCGAATATCCCTCTTTGGTGGAATACCATCAAGTATTTCATTAGAGATAACATCAACATATTCTTCTAGTAACTTGGACACTTCAGTAGGAATTGATACGTCTTCAACGACTCCTTTTTGCACTATTAATGTATATCATAATCTTGTTTCCTTAATTTCCTTAACAAAATCTCTTTTTGACAACATATTCTCAGTTTTTCCCTCATCCTTAAGGGGAAATAAGACAACTTTTGATCCATCCTTCCAAAAAGTGTAGGTATTCTTTCTTCCATCATGCATGAATTTTCTGTCATATTTCCGAGGCCTCCCTAATAACATATGTCATGCATCCATCAGAATGACATCACACCATACTTCATCTTTATAAGTCTTACCAATGGAAAAAATATTTTATTAATGGTGACTTCATTCCCCTTTTTGAACCACGCAATTCAGTAATGATGGGGATGTGTTTCACAACGTAATTTCAACTTATCTACCCTCTCTTTGGAAATCATATTCTCACAACTTCCACTAACAACAATAACTTGAAATACCTTTCCCCTGAAAGTGCACATGGTTCAAAAAATATTTGTCTTAATCTAAGAATCTTCATTGTCTCTACTCTGCCTTTGCTCTTTTTCAGGAATCACCATTGATCTCCATATCATGAGACTCTCCTCCATATCAGGAGAGACTTTAGATTCAATTTATTCTTATTCATTCTCATCTTGGACCAAGTTCAAACTAGGTTTTTGTCCTTGCTTCAGATCTTCCATGTTATAATTTGGCCATTCAAATGCTCGATGACCCTCTACACCACACCTAAAACACAGATAAGGTCCTCCTCTACCACCACCGTAACCTCTAACCCTCTGAAATCCTCTTCCTCATGGTTAATTTAGGTTACCTTGTTGAGTATATTCTTCGTTCTCATCTCCTTAGGATGATTTGATTCTTCCATAGTTAAAACCACCCCGTGAGGTAGAATATGTAACCCTTCTTTCTCCTTTGTTCCTTTGAGAAAATTGTCGGTTTTTCTTATCCTCGACCTTTAGGGATAATTGGTATGCCTCTTCCACATTGCAAACCATATGCATGCTTATTTCATCTTGAATAGAAAATTTTAAACAATTCATACCTTGAATCTAGTTGTTCATCGGTTTCATGTTGATCCATGCAAATGGACAACTAATAAAACTTGTTTGTGAGTTCCTCCATGGTGGACAGGTTTTGCTTCAAGTTTTGAAATATATCAAAAGAGTCTAGGAATAGTCCAGAGGAAAACAAATTTCTCGCAAATTTTTTTCCATCTTGCTCCAAGTCCTAATTTTGTCTTTTCCTTTTTTTTCTTTGTATTTCTGCACATGATCCCACCAGATCATGGCATGACCCTTCAACTTGGTGCATGAAAATTTCACCTTATTTTTCTCTGGTATAGGATTCCATTCAAATTTGTTTTCCATGGCATTCAACCAATCTATTAACTCCTTTGGTTTAATATTCCTTGCATATTCTAAAACTTCCATATTGATCCTATCATTTCTCCCTTCTAGAGCCTCGAGCATCCTTTCTTCAAAAGTCCCGCGCTCTAATTTTTCTTCTTCATGTTTTGTATGTTGATCTACATCTCCTCGGGATGTCCCCTCATCAGAAACTTCTCTTTGTATTATTCTCTGACTAGCCAACACATTTGTAAGATATTCTACTTGCCTTTGGAGTCTTTGCATATCTTTTCTCATGTGAGCAACATACCATGCCCTTCCTCTTCCTCTCCCAACCATATTCCTGCTTTGGTACTAGATGATGTAACCAATAAACTTGGATTCATTCACAAGATATAAAAACCATGCAAACACACAAGAATGGAAAATAAATCTCTTTTATTCCTTCTCCATCCTAACTATTACAATGGAAGTTCAACCCTTTATAAATACTATCTGATATTTTTGAAAATAACTAATTTTAGAAAAGCAACTAATTTTAGAAAAACAACCAATTTTAGGAAATTCTCACATGAATCTAAAAATGACCAATAACTAAGATCTAACTAGAGAAACACTATTTGTCAACTTTATTTTTTGATGGAGTTCATAAACTAAGAGATAATTGATAATTACAAATTTAAAAATTTCCGTAAAAACACTAAAACCCCAATTTGAGGCCATATATGAAGGAATTTGGCCCCAAAAAGTGTCAAAATGATGTTCAATTTAAAGGTTCATATCAAGATGGTAGTGAACTCTTCGAGACAAACTCCCTATAAAATTTCATGCCAAACGGGTAATCAAGTCAAAAGTTACGACCCTCTGAAAATCCCTGCATCAACAATGAAGATCAATTGCAGATTTCTAAAAGACAAATGTTGGTCTTCCAAACCTATGCTCCCTGTTAACAATTTTCATTTTCCTATTGATGCCTTGTTCATAAATATTTACTGCAGAAAAATCACAAAAACAATATAATGTTCCTAACTCACATGGGATATTTTCAAGAAGTTCAACGAAGCATGAGATTGCGCACTTCAGTGAAATCCCTCCTCATCTGGTTATAAAGCTTATGGGAAAGGTTACCTGTGAACAACACAATCAGTTAAGGAGTTCTGTATCCCCACTTGTAGAACCCAAAAACAAGGTTTCGATTCTCCTCCGTATTAATCCATGGTCCCTTTCCTCTCCCTTTGTTTTTTAATATCCTTCTTGCCATTTTCTCTGGATGATTACCCTTTTCTCCTATAGATATTGCTTCTCTCAGGAGGATTCTTATGATTTCCATTAAGAGTTGGCTCATATTTCTGAGACGACCCTATGAATTATCTCACTAGATGACTATATCTATGGCATTCTCAGGATCTTAACAAAAGAAATCAACATAAATATGCATTACTATTAAAAACATGGCTTGAGAGCATAATTCAAACTTACTTTGATAAAAATATTTCCTTGGAATCTTGCTTGGAT
>SNQJ01S0031269.1:26318-42714 GCA_010110895.2 Picea sitchensis | reverse complement strand
ACTTCTCTTTGTATTATTCTCTGACTAGCCAACACATTTGTAAGATATTCTACTTGCCTTTGGAGTCTTTGCATATCTTTTCTCATGTGAGCAACATACCATGCCCTTCCTCTTCCTCTCCCAACCATATTCCTGCTTTGGTACTAGATGATGTAACCAATAAACTTGGATTCATTCACAAGATATAAAAACCATGCAAACACACAAGAATGGAAAATAAATCTCTTTTATTCCTTCTCCATCCTAACTATTACAATGGAAGTTCAACCCTTTATAAATACTATCTGATATTTTTGAAAATAACTAATTTTAGAAAAGCAACTAATTTTAGAAAAACAACCAATTTTAGGAAATTCTCACATGAATCTAAAAATGACCAATAACTAAGATCTAACTAGAGAAACACTATTTGTCAACTTTATTTTTTGATGGAGTTCATAAACTAAGAGATAATTGATAATTACAAATTTAAAAATTTCCGTAAAAACACTAAAACCCCAATTTGAGGCCATATATGAAGGAATTTGGCCCCAAAAAGTGTCAAAATGATGTTCAATTTAAAGGTTCATATCAAGATGGTAGTGAACTCTTCGAGACAAACTCCCTATAAAATTTCATGCCAAACGGGTAATCAAGTCAAAAGTTACGACCCTCTGAAAATCCCTGCATCAACAATGAAGATCAATTGCAGATTTCTAAAAGACAAATGTTGGTCTTCCAAACCTATGCTCCCTGTTAACAATTTTCATTTTCCTATTGATGCCTTGTTCATAAATATTTACTGCAGAAAAATCACAAAAACAATATAATGTTCCTAACTCACATGGGATATTTTCAAGAAGTTCAACGAAGCATGAGATTGCGCACTTCAGTGAAATCCCTCCTCATCTGGTTATAAAGCTTATGGGAAAGGTTACCTGTGAACAACACAATCAGTTAAGGAGTTCTGTATCCCCACTTGTAGAACCCAAAAACAAGGTTTCGATTCTCCTCCGTATTAATCCATGGTCCCTTTCCTCTCCCTTTGTTTTTTAATATCCTTCTTGCCATTTTCTCTGGATGATTACCCTTTTCTCCTATAGATATTGCTTCTCTCAGGAGGATTCTTATGATTTCCATTAAGAGTTGGCTCATATTTCTGAGACGACCCTATGAATTATCTCACTAGATGACTATATCTATGGCATTCTCAGGATCTTAACAAAAGAAATCAACATAAATATGCATTACTATTAAAAACATGGCTTGAGAGCATAATTCAAACTTACTTTGATAAAAATATTTCCTTGGAATCTTGCTTGGATGAGGATTCTTTGCTGGATTTAATACCTCTTCTCCTTTGCATGGTTTGATAGTCTTTGGGATCTCTGTCATATCTAGTGAGTAAAGTTTCTCCGCTTGCTTGTTGGGTTAGATTCCTATTCCATGGAGGCACTTTGTGGGTGGAGTAGAGAGAGACATTTTTCTTGCAACAACTACTATTCTGGATTAAATAGACCTTCGGGTTATTAAAATGTAGTCGTGGGTAATAATATCTAGGATATCCCTTCGTAACTATTTGCACCAAATTGAACCAAAATATCATCGATAATAATAGGTTCCATTCCCTTAAAAACCTCAAATTCCATTACGAAGAAAGAAATAGTAGTAGAGTTTGATCCTGGATCTACAATTAGAGCAAGACTGTGTTCTGAGGAGAATGCGGGGTGAAATGGTAGGAAATGAACATGTAAAAACATGCCCACTTGTTGCAAGATTCCTCTCATTCTTATTCTAGTAGTTACAGGTTCATCTGTCACAAACTCTTTGTTTTCAGTTGACCTAACCTTGGAGGGTTGGGTGTACGAGGAGAGACCCAGTTTAATCGTAGTTTCCCATGGTTCAATTTGATCCAAAAGCAAGTCTAGAACTCGATATTTATCCTTGCGAGCCTTCCAGAGATGGATTTTCTCTCTAACTTTACCAAGTTGGCTGCGTTATGACATACCCACTCTCCCATTAGTGGTATTTTCCAGATATTTAAAATACTACCTCTATTCCCCATAGATGCAATAAAACATTGTTAGCCACTTGAATATACTTTACTAGAGTCATGTGTTGAACCAAGCTATTGTATTCGATTCTATTGGGATAATAGTTCCAATACTAGAATGTTGGTCTCCAAAACCATAGGTTATGGGTTCAAATCCCACTTCTCACATATGCATGTGAAGTATGAAAAAGCTCTTAACACCTGTTTGTTTATCCATCAAAACTAAACTCTTGTTATGGCCCACATTTACTTGACAAACTTTTTTTTTTTGGGNTAATAATCCATTTCATCGCATCACCTCATTTTCTAGGTTTGAAATAGAGGTTGAGGTCGAAGGGAGGGCCATGGAAGTGGGGAAAAATGACCCAAATAAATCTTAGAACTCTATAACAATTGAAATGGATAGGATTCTCCGATCCATAAATAAATTAGAAAATGATTTCATATTACTCCTCCCTCGTCTCTGGCATCATACTAATTCCTGGTTCAAATATTTTTTATTCAGATCGACCAAGTCATCTAAGAAACACCTCCATGTTATCACTTTGAGATTCTATGTGTCCCAACAATTTTTCATGAAGAGCACACAGGTGGTGCATGGAAGCCACATAGAAGCATAGGTGTTGCATTGAATCCAGTTTGGAAATATATACCAGATACACTCTTTAATTTAAATAAATAACAATGATAAGAATTATCCATTATGTTAAAGGATCATTTTAGAGTTTTACTAAACGTACATGTTATTAATCCTCATACTTAAATATGGAAAAATAAATGGATGTTTCCTTCTTTGCTCGGATATGAGAAGAGTAAACATGTTGGTCCTAAAGTATGCACCTGACTGCTAGGGGCAGAGCTAGGCCACCTCAGTTGTTGGAATGATTGGTTTTTTATAAGTTTGGTTTATTGGTTTTGATGGTCAGATGATGGATGAGCTTCAAGGGCATGGGTCTAGTTGGATTGTTCCACAATATTCACTACAATATTTCCCTTAGCTAATGGCATGCATTTTGGTGTAGTGAATGAAATAGATAAAAGTAGAATAAAAAAACACTGACAAGCATACAATTTGTCACTTGAAGCTATAAATTTTAGATCTAACACATTGCATTAAACCTAAAACAATACTTGGAATACATTTCTCAACAGGTTGTAAGCACATTAGTTGAAAGAGAAATAACATTTTCTTTGCAAAACATTCAACATGCATCCAAATAAGAAGAAAATACAAGTAATATTGAGAAAAGTAGTATGTTCACCAGAAATTATATTCACTGAGTAGAAAAATTTGCAGATCTTACATTTCATAAGCCCAATATATATCATGGTAGCTTGATGCACCCAAAAAGTTGAACCCTAAACACCCCTCTCAACTCCTTTCTAGTCCTCTCCTTATACATGGAAAAGAGACTCGAATTCAGATCCTAGATCCTGAATAATAACATCAGTTCTTGATTTAATTTAGATTACATTCCTTTACCTCCAGTGAAGTGAATATTACATGTTGATTTGTAGGAGAAAAATCTTCACACATGATTACCTTCAACTTTAGGCTTAATCTATGTTTTCACTATGTTCTCAGCTTTAAGTTCATACTCTTCATCAACAACAGGCTTGTTCAGATCAATGGAGAGATTGGTTTTCCTATGTCTCATCTCATACCTTGTCTTTTTCCTAGGTTTGTCTCTAATGCTATCTTTCACAGGTTCATATACCCTCAACATTTCCCCCCCTGCCTTTGGTTTGGTCTCTTCTAAAACTTTCTTTGGGACATCCTCTGCTTCTGGACCAGTCTCTTCTAAATATTTCTCTGGTTCTGGACCTGTGGTGTACTCTGTTTCCAAATCAGATATTTTAATACCTGATCCTTGTCCCTTGTTGTTATTCTTTTTGGTCTTTCCTATTGGCATCTCCTTCAAAGTGTGGATGGCCATTTCTTCCATGTTGGTAAACCTAGAGGGCTCTTCATCAATCTCTTGATCTTCTATTGAAATCAACTTCTGCTCCTTGAGGGATGGATCAAACAAGGCTTGGTAATTTAGCCTCAACTGGTTGGTAAACCTGGTCTTCCGATTTGGTTTACTTGGCATCCATGGGACATGTTTTTCCTCAAGAGGATCTTCAAACTGTGTGTCTGATGACTCAAATTCAATTGTAACTTCTTCAAGACTAACCTGCTTATTCCTCTATTGTTTTCTTGGTTCCAATTTAGGATATTTTTCTTCTTGCATACTGGTGGGAATAGGTTTGACCTCAAGTGGCTTAAGAGATGGTCGAACTGCTAGAAAAACCTATTTTTTACCCTTTTTGACATATACTTTATCACTTTCTCTAGCCCTCTATTTCACTGTGGATGACCTCAGTTTCCGCTAAGGTATTTCCTCTTTTTATGGAGTGATGGATCGTCCTTTGACAGACCGGGCCCTTCTTTTTCTAGGTAGGGTTTTTTCTTTGGAAGGCTGAATGTTTTTTTATGAACTTCCAGGCCCTATGGAAACCCTAGCTTCCTAGGGAACTTCAATTTCCTGTTTTTATGGTTGTTGTGCATTTGGTTCTTCATCCTATAACCCTAGAGATACTAGAATTTCTGTCCAAGACATTCCCAATTCACTGAGAGTGTATAGAACTATTATTTTTATGAATCCCTGGTGGTAGAGGCTCCTTTGAGCACTTTGTGGATAGTTATGGAATTGTTTGGCCATCTTGGTTAGGAGTTTGAGAAGGTAGAATGGGAGATTCATCTCCTTATGACCATTTAAGTGCATGAGAAATATGAGATGGTAGCAATGGATAATCGAAAAACTACCTTCTCTAGTGATGTATTTCTGTATTTCTGACATGATGCCCCTCCATTCCTCTTTCAGCTAATGGTTTGGGATGCCCCTCTCTAGTCTGGGCTCTGATGCTCTGCTACCAGAAACTAGTTGCACACCTCAACCGATAATTTCCCTTTCTTGAATCACCTCTCTCCACTGATAGGGAGAGAACACGATATAGCAATAAAATGCTCTGTTACATGGATGATTACATCCCCAACTTGTGTCCGGAATCCATCAAAGTTCTGTGAAAAAATCAAAGCAATTTTTGTATGGTGTCCATTGAAAGAACAAATGAAATTGTACCACTTTCCCCCGATGAATATATTCATGATATCTGGTATGGCCTCAAACAACTTGAGCCCTACTAGCTCTGCCCTATTTAGATGCCAATGTGCTCATGGTGGTATCATCATGCCCTAGTTTCCCTTGGTTGATAGTGGTGACCAAGACTATGTGCCACTTAAGGATCACTCAAAACCTACAATGAAAATTGCACAAGGAACCAACGCACACAATTTCAAGGGTAATGGGAACAAATGAGCGTGATTTTGGTGTCAATGGAATTTAATCAAACTTTAAAATATGTTTAATTCATGAAAAATCATAAAACCAGAGCCTGCCAGTTGATTGCAAGAATACTGACATTCTTGCAATCAACACTTTTACACATATAGGCCTAGGTTAATTCTCTTGTGATCCATTGGTGATATAAATCATGGTGATAGGACTTGTCCAAACTCAAATCAAGACCTGACTGAAACTTATAAAAAGAAAAACAACTAACATAAGAAAAGAAGGGATGACATAAAAAAAAATGACCTAACACACAGTGAAGAAGAAAAACTAACTAAGAGATAGGTTTCTATATGAATAAGTTGGTTTGATTAGTAGAAGGAAGAGGTGCAGGCCTAGGATCTAACATCAACTCTAAGTGGGGGTAGCATTTCCCTATGAGGTGTTAAGAATAATAGATTCGTGTGCCTTATTTTTTTTTATTTCTGCCACTCTTCCACCAACCACTTTATTCTCTTTACCAGCCTTGACATCTGTCTTATTTCAACTGAAACCCAAATATGCAACTATACCCTAGTGCCTTTATTGGGCTATGAAGTCTTTTATTTACTCTAAACTATTGAATCATACTAAAAATTAAAACAACTATGTACAGACTGAACCACCTTTGGTTCATCATGTAAAATAATGCTTCAAGAAATGCCCATTGGCTGGGCTTCCAAAGATATTAGTGTCATCCAGATTTCACAATACAAAGGTATTGTTATTCATAACCTTGGCTACTTTAAAGGGTCCAAACCACATGTTATCAAACTTACCATGTTTGGGATTGTCCTGCCTCCTAACATCCCATCTCATAACCATGTCACCTGCTTGAAAAGCATCCTTTTTGGTTTTCCTATCAAAGGATGCCTTGACCTTGCTATGGTAAGCCTCAATTTTCTCATTTAATATTTCTCTCTTTTGCTGATCTTCAAGAAACTAAAAAATCCTCCTCTGAATGTCATTAGGCTCCTCTACTTCTTCCTGCAAAAAAATCAACATTGGTAGACCAAGTTGGGTTAGAAAAACAACATCCACCCCATATACTAGCTAAAATGGAGAGGTACCTAGTGACTTTTTAGTGTTGATCCTATCAGCCCATAAGGCATACTTTAGTTTGGAATCCCATGCTTTTTTTTTTTTTTTTTNCTGATGAGTGTTTTATTTGATGACTCTGCCAACCCATTCCCCTATGGGTAATATGGTGTAGAATGCGTTAGGATAATGTTGTACTTCCCACATAAATCAATCATGGCATTGGGCTTGAATGCTTGAGCATTATCCTTTATTAGTTTCCCGAGTCATCCAAACCTAGAAAAGATGTTTGTTTCTAAAAAGTTCATGATCACTTTGTTAGTGACATTAATGGTAGGAATAGCCTCAATCCATTTTTTAAAGTAATCAGCGGAAGTAAGGATCCACTTGTGTTGTCTAGTGGAGGTTCAGTTTATCTCGCTGATGAAATCTATGCCCCATTGTTGAATTGGGATGTTTGCAATAATCGACTTCAGGGGCAGTGAGAGAAATTTTTTCTTTCCAGCAAATTTTTGACACTCTTCACATGTTCTGACCATGACAAACACATCATAAAATATTATGGGTCAATAGTATCCATCCCTTATAACTTTGAGGGTTGTATCTTTCCAGTGCTGGTGCCCTCCAAAAAATCCTTTATGCATATTAGTTATAACTTTTTTTTACTCGTCTTCATCCACACACTTCAACAAAATACCAACAGGGTCTTTTCAATATAAATTCTAATTTAAAATGCAGTATTTTACAGCCTTTAATTTAAGAGATCTAGTTTTGGATTTATCCAACTCTAGTGGGCACTCAAGGTGGTGTAAAAAATAAATGATTTCTTTATATCATGGTGAAAGAGAGTTTTTATCCAATACTTGTAGTTTCTTCTTTTCATCTTGCATTAGTGGAGCATCTGATTGGTTGAAGAGGTGGTGCAATTCAAGCGCTTTGCAATTCGAATCAGAGAATAATTTTTCAAGGCCATGTCCCTTGATCAATTTAGTGGGATTTCTAGTTAGATCATACTCCATAATTTTGAATATCTATTTTGTCAGTGTTTCATAGAAACCTGCACAAGAGACCTAGCTAAAGCATACACAAACAAATCTTATCAAGAAAAGGAAGAGAGATACACAATGATGAATGAGAATCAATGCATATTATGATCTTATCAATGAGTGAGTAATATTCACTCATATAGGCAATGAAATCCTATAATTAGGAATGCATGCATAATAGTGATGGTCTAAGATTAGAAAGTCTAAAATAGAACTAGTCAGTTAACTCCCATTGAACTGGTGTGTTGGAAATAGAAAATTTTCCAACACCCCCCCTAAACATCACTATGGAGTAAAAAATGAGTCTCGACTACTAGGCCATTTTAGGTACTCATGTACAATGCAACTAATGAAAACTGAATAAAAATGAGGAAAGAGGGAAATCCACGGGGGAACAAAAGCCCCCCTCAAAAGATGATGTATCAAAAGAAGAAAATGACAACTTCTAGGCAACTGTGTTCTTCACTGCAAGACGATCCCACAAAGTCTGAAACTTCTTCTCACAGAAAGTCTTCATGAAGATGTAGAAATATTTATGGATCTGATGAAGTCCTTTGGAAACCTATCGGGCCTTGTACCTCTTGATCCTGTTGACCCATCTGCACCTGGAAATATTCATTTCTGGTGGAAGTGGAATCAAATGCCAAGTCTGATTCTCTAGGAGAGAGTCATGCTTCTCCTGCATGTCTACTTTCCATAATGGATTTCCCATAGCCTTATTGTAGGTCCGTGTATCAGTATATTGAACCATATAACAATGCATGGAATCAGAGGTTCTGAAGATGAAAATACATGAGAAGAATCCTCATGCTGAGATCGAGTCCTCCTCGAATCCAATGGATTCCCTGCAAGGTTGCCTGCTTCTTGAAGTGTGGTATGTTCCTTCTTGGGCATTTTCTAAAGCTTCGACACTAGCTTCTTATCTGGATATACTACATGCATATTTCCATGTACATAATCTGAGTGTATGGAATCATCTTTGATGTCTGAAATTGATGGAATCATAATAGTATATACATGTTGCACTCAAGGTACATGAAAAGTACTCTCCTTATGTGTAAGTAGAATAGAGGAGTCTTTGTCAGAAAACTTAGTGAATTTATACAACCTTGACTTGTGATCCACCTCACCGATTGCAATGATGGAATTGTCATGCATGTGAATTACTAAAACTGAATCTGATGTAAATTCAATCTTTTTACCTTTCTGAGTGATTTGATAAATTGAGAGAAGATTCATAGAAATCTTTGGAACATGTAAAACATTCTAAAAAATGACATTGTGGAGTTCCACTCTCCCTTCTCCTGCTATTGCTACTGGAGTCATCTCCATGAGAATAGGGGGTCTTGAGCATGGACTCAAAGAAGAGAAAACTTCCTCTTTCGCTGCCATATGATGGGATGCACCATAATCTATAATCCATGAATCAAATGAGGAATTAATTGCAACAAGAGCATGATGATTACCTTTATTAGGAACATGATCTTCTTCCTTATGCTTCTTGACTCCCTCTGGAATGAAGTTTCCAAGGTTGTTCTGCTGAAGTTCCTGTTCCATAAGATCGATCTATTTCTTCATGATTCGGTTTATTGCAGTAAGTGCAATGCTTTCCCTTCTTCTTCTTCTTGGAATTTGAAGAGTCTTTAGAACTTGAAGAATCATTAAAGGGCTTGGAATATCCCTCCTTCCCGTTATGTTTGGATGACCCTTTTCCATCATGCATGGTGAGTGCATGTGCTTTGGGATGTTTCATGAGGCCCATCTATATGAGTTTTGCCTACTCTTGTGTAAGAGACTCAATGAACTGAGCCAATGTAGGCATTTTCCAATTTGTTCCAAAAAGACATCTGCCAGAATGGAAATTTGAGACATATACAATGTATTCTGATCTTAGCTTGGCCAAGATTGTTAGAATAAGTTGTTTCTCTTGTGTAGACTTGTTAATACCACATTCACCCAAGCTCAAAATCAAAGATTTAAATTTAGTAAATAAATCCTGTATATTATCAAAACTTTTAGGGTCTAAGGTATTCAACTCTACATCAAGCATATGACCTCGCATCTCATCCTTATTTCCAAAGAGTCCTTCCAGGGTGGTCCATATCTCATTTGGAGTCTTTCATGCAGCAACATGAAACCATAAATCAGTGGAGATTAACTCAAGAAGTAGTCCTGTGGAATCATCCTTATGGGTCACCCTTCTCATCTTCTCAATCACTGATGTAGGTTATGTTTTGGTCGCCATCGTCAAATTATACAGTCCTTTCCTTCTGAGTTGGAATTATGCATTGGGATTCCAATCAAAATAATTGTATGGTGTGAGGATTACCACCAAGTTTGACTATATAATATTTTTCCTATCCATATCTCTGACTGTTTCTAAGAACCCCTAAATATTTACTCTCAATCTGCAAGTGAAAAATTAAGAAATCATGACAAAAAGGACACTTTAAGTGAAAATTCGTATAAGTTTCAGGAGACAATCTTCCGACTTACTTTATGAGAAAATAGTGATGAATCTCGCCAAACGACTGAAAACCCACTTGCAGAATGGGTCTACTTACTTCTCAGACAAGACGTTTCCTCAAAAACTTAATATTTTGGGAGCAATCGATGTAGAAAGATACGACCATGGATTCATATCAGTTTCAAGAGGCTATATTCCGACTTACTTTCTGAGCAAACGGTGAAGAATCTTGCCAAACAGTTGAAAACCCACTTGTAGAATGGGTCGGTTTATTTCCAAATGAGCTGTTTCCTCAAAAATTTAATATTTTGGGAGCAATCAATGTAGAAAGGTACGACCACAAATTTGTATAAGTTTTAGGAGGCTATCTTTCAGCTTACTTTCTGAGAAAACGGTGAGGAATCTCTCCAAACGGTTGAAAACCCACTTGTAGAATAGGTCGATTTACTTCCCATGCATGCCTTTTCCTCCAAAAGTTATTAGTTTTGAAGAAATTACTGCTGAAAGGCACGACCACGGATTTAGCTCTCTGAAACTCCAATTTTCCTTATTCTTTGTCTTGTCTGGCTTGCTCCAAGCAACGTAGATATGATACCATGTTAGTGTTTCATGGAAACTTGCACATGAGACCTAGCTAAAGCATACAAAAACAAATCTTATCAAGAAAAGGAAGAGAGATACACAATGAAGAATGAGAATAAATGCATATTATGATCTTATCAATGAGTGAGTGATCTTCACTCATATAGGTAATGGCATCCTATAATTATGAATGGATGCATAATAGTGATGGTCTAAGATTAGAAATTCTAAAATAGAACTAGTCAGTTAGCTCCCACTGAACTAGTGTTACTCCCACTGAACTAGTGTGCTGAAAATAGAAATTTCTCCAACATATTTGCCTCTCTTCCCCTCACTGTTGGGCTATACAAGGATATCCTTTATGTTGCTTCTAGGGACATAAGTGGTTATCGTAGATTGAAAGTTATAAAACCTAAAGGATTTCAAGGCCTTCGCGAAGGCATAAGCCCGCTTTTCCAATATGTCATATTTCAATTCTTCATCCTTGAGTGTTTTGCTGAAAAAGGAAATGGGTTGTTCATACCTATCTTCATTCTTTTGCAATAGTACAACAACAATAGTCTCCTAAGAAGAAAAATAGAAAATTAGGAATTATTTGGAATAATATGGACTAACCAGGACATGGGCTTCAATTAGAGCTTGCTTTATCCTTTGAAGTGATGACCTTGCTTCCTGTGTCCACTTAATGTCATCATCCTTTCTCAGCATGTTTGTAATGGGGCTAATGATATCAACAAAATTTGGTACAAAACACCTCAAGAAAGTTATTTTTCCCAAGAAATATTGTATGGACTTCTTATTTCTTGGGATGCCAATTTTATGAATAACATCTACTCTCTCTAGGTCTACTTTTATCCCTCCTCCAGATATAATGTGACCTAGGAGCTTGCCTTCTAACATAGAAAATTGGGATTTTTTGGGATTCAATGAGATTCCATACCTTCTACATTTTTGAAATATTTACTTCAAGTGATGCAGATGTTCATCATCAAATTTTGAATAGATAGTGATGTCATCAAGGTATATCACCATGAACTTGTCCTTTTCACCCACAAATGCAATGTCCATGACCCTTTGGAAGGTGGCCCCTAAATTCATCAAGCCAAAGGGCATTTTGTCATACATGAAGGTGCCCCATGGGGTAGTGAAGGAAGTTTGTTCTTTGTCTTCCTCAAACACTACTATTTGATTGTATCCAGAATAACCATAAAGCATGAAAATTCTGTGAGAACCTACCACCCTTCGGAGAATGTGATCCATCTTGGGCAATGGATAGTTGTCTTTCAATGGACACCTGTTCAGGTTTCTAAAGTACACACATAACCATATTTCACCACTCTTTTCCCTGACCGACACTAAGTTGGCCACCCAATCTGAATATCTCAAAGGCACAATAATCTTGGCATCAAGCATCCTTTTCAATTCCTTTTCAATAATAGACATCAACATAGGGTTAATCTGTCTAGTTTTCTTCCTAAATGGATTAGATCCCACTTTCAGAGGAATCTTATGTTGGCATGTTTACAAGAAGAGTGTGCTCGTCATTGATGGAAATAACATCAACGACAATGGTTCCATTGCCAAAGTTGAGGAGAGACAGCATTCCGAGATGCACAGATGAGACCTCAAATCACTGAAAGGTGGAACCTTTGAAATGTTGGAACCTTCTAAGTCGAAAGAAATCATAAGCTCAGGAGGAGGAGTGATAGTGGTTGTCGGATCGAGCATTGTGAAGAATTTGGACCATTGAATTAGAGTCTAGATAGGAGGAATGAGTGCGCAGGAGGAGAACAGATCTCAGGCGTCAGATTTGAGCACGTGGACCCACCGTCGTTGGATCCATAGGAACGTGCATGTCTTTTAAGTGCAAGGAGAAACAGGCTTACAAGGAAGAAGAAGTGGAAACTTGCTAAATCCGAAATCGCAAGGCAATCCTAGTTGTCGATTGATAAAGGACACATGGCAGGAGATCAACATTTCACTGACTCACAAACTGGGAATGTCAAAGGCAGAGTTGTGGGAGCTCAGGAGGTCCAAGTTCGCGAGTTGATCATAGTCGTTGGATCACATAGGATTGTGGGTCATTGATCTCGAGTGGTTTTTGGATATCGGAAGTTGGAAGAGTCAGAGTTGGCTCACATCCAAACACCTGACATGCGAGGTCGTGATTTGACCATAGCCATCGACCGAAGGGAGAGCATGAACCATAGATTTTGTCTTGGAGGGAGTTCACATATCAAACTTCTGAGAAAAGAAGTAGTCTGCCCTCCGGAGTTCAGACTTCGAAGAATGGAGCAGAGCTATCTTGCGAGATCACGATACATGAAGTCACAAAGAACCCAGGATATTAAGCCTCGGGTCAGAGCCGAAGGTCACATCATCAGAGGATAAAGGGAACAGAGCTATCATAGCTAGGCTATACTTTGGAGATCAAGAGTTGGGAGAGTCGGAGCGACTCGTAGCTGAATACTTGAAGCTCAATATTGTGAAGCACCTTTTTGGAAAGGCGTATGGTCACTGCCGGTGGTCATAAGAAGTAAGGGACTTAGAATCCAAACTAGCCAAAAACAACTGGCTGTAATTGACAAAGAAGATGAAGATTTGCGATTGTCAGAGAAGCCAAAGAATCTTTGGATAATGACCATTGATGATGAACAGATTTAGTATAACCACCAGAGAGGATGAAGAGTTGCGATGATGATCTGGCAGAGGACTCAGTGTGAGAAAAACATGTAGAACAGAAAAGAGTGAGTGTTCTTTCTCAAAATTCAGGAATGTGGGTAGACATAGGAGAGGTGAATCATCTGAATTGGAGATGATAGGTGAAACAAATTGTATGCCGAGGAAGCACAGAGTATAAAGGTAGAAGAGAAGATGAACAAAGATGTGTGGTTGCGCAGGAGGAGAAAGAGCAGAGCATAGAAATAGAACAAAGTATAGAAGCTGAAGGAGGCAGAGGAGACATGGAGCTGTAACATATCAGTTAGGAGATAGAGCAAGTAAGTAAGTTTTGTAATATTCAATCAGGGTTGTAGGGTGGTGCTAGGTAGGATTCCAGTCCTCTAAACTCTAGTTGGTGCTAGAAGATATTTTGGGAGTTGGTGCTTCCAACTAGTGGGTGCTAGAGAAACCTGGGAGTTGGTGCTTCCATCTAGTTGGTGCTATAGAAATCTGAGAGTTGGTGCTCTCTGCAAGTTGTAGCTTTCTATCAGAGGTAGTAGCCTCATATTTGAGTTGGAGCTCAAATATTGTGATGTACATGAAAGTTGGATTTTCATTAACATCCTAAGAAGAAGAGGTTTTCACCCTTTATGGGTTTCCTCATGAAAATCAGTGTCTTTGTGTATTCTGTGTGATTGGTCAAATATTGTATATCTATGCATGTTAGGTTATCAACAAAACATTAAATAATAATCTAGAAAGTATCAGAAAATAATAGGAAAAGTTTCAAGCTTATATACATAACTGATTCACCCCCCCCTCTCAGCTATATTTCCAACAATTGGTATCAGATCTGGGTGCCTTTGATCAAAGGTAGATCCATAAGCTTGAGCATGACTAGTCATGAAGGAAGTTCAACTAATAGAGCCCCTCATTTTGATGGAAGAAACTTTGCCGTCTGGAAAGTAAGGATGATAACATATTTAATGTCTTTGGGTGCTGATGTTTGGGATGTCATTGAAACTGGATATGTGAATCCTATAGCCTTGGCCTCAAAAGATGATAAGTTTGAGTTTAGATTTAATGCAAAATCAATGAATGCCATCTTCAGTGGACTTGAAGAAGCTGAGTTTGTCAAAATCATGCATTGTGATTCAACAAAAATTATGTGGGACAAGCTGATAAGTAGTTAAAAAGGTAATGAAAAGGTGAAAGACGCAAAACTTCAGATTCACAGATTGAAATTTGAGCAGTTAAAGATGGATGAAGATGAAACTATCAGTTTGTACTTCTTACGTATAGAAGAACTTGTCAACACTATGAAAGGTCTAGGTGAAAATATAGATGAATGTTTTCTAGTTCAGAAAATATTAAGATCTCTTCCTGATATATTTAACTCAAAGGTCTCTGCTATAGAGAAAATAACAGATCTCAAAACGTTGACACTAGATCAAATTCTTGGAACCCTAACTTCTTATGAAATGAGAATCACCAAAGGTAAATCCACTAAAATAGAGGCATATTTTAAAGAAGAGAAAAACACAGACTCCGATATAGATGAGATTAAAGAAAATTTTGTGAGAAGATTGATGAGAGGATCAGGCAAATACAAAGGTAAAATGTCCTTCAAATGTTTCAATTGTGGTAAGATAGGTAATTTTTCATCTAAGTGTCCTTACAAAAGAAAGGATCAAACATACGACGATGAAGAGAAGAACAAACACAAGAAGTTCTATAAAGATAATAATTTTAGGAAGAAAAGCCATTGTGTAAACAATGATGAGGATCCTTCAGATGATGAAAACAATGACTCTTCTATTGAAGATAAAATAAATGATATCATGCTAATAGCCTTAGAATATCTAAACATTGAAGATACAGGAAGTGAGATCGCCGACTGTGAAGCAGTAGTAGATCTTGAAGGAGAACTTGTCAGTGCCATGGAAGAGATTGAAAGACTCATAGAAAAGAGAAGAAAGCAAAAACAGTTACTGCTTGGGTATGAGAAAACATGCAATGAACCATCTGAAGATATTGCTCTGTTGAAGGTTAAGTTAGAAGAAGCTAAGAATATTAAAGACATCCTCAAACAACAATTGAAGGAAGCTGAAACAAAATGTGAAAAATTGGACGCTGGAGTAGTGTCTTTCAGAAAAGATCTAGAGAAATTTCAGGCCTTGTATCATCAAAATCTGACAAGTATAAAATCCTCAGAAGGATTAGCCACCATTTTGAATCAGCAAAGGAATTCAAAGTTGAAAGCTGGTTTGTGTTATGAAGAGGGATCAAGTAGTGGTCAACCAAGCAACAAAGAATCCATCAAGTTTGTCAAATATACAACTATTGACAACAACAAACCTGCAGAAACAAAGGAAGATAATCAGTCACCAAGGAGGAATGAAGAAAAAGGTACTAGAACTGAATCTGTATAACAAAGAAATAATACACCCTCTTCTCAAGGAAATAATCAGCATGGAAGAAATCGATCTGCTCAAAGAAGACAACCATTTTCTAGGTACAAAGATTTTTTCTATGGATATTGTTTTTACTGCTCTAACTTTGGCCACAAAGTTGTAAATTGTTCTTTAAGATTTAGACATGAGCAATCAAGACAACCAAGGAATAAATATGTGCCACAATAAAGAATGAGACAACCAAGTAACAAACAACCACAGACTGCAAATCATGTGATGGCTGGAAAAAAGATGCAGATTAATCATAACAATCGTTATGATCCTTTATTCAATGAATCATAATGTTACATCTACCATAATTATGGACATAAAGTTGCAGACTGTCGCTTAAAGAACTATAAGCCAGATTCAAATCACAGAGCTGAAAATGACAAGATTTGTAAGAAGAATGAAGATAACAAGTGTGGATTAGTGTTGTCAACTCAAAGACAAAAGAACCCCTGGTATATTGACAGCGGATGCTCCAGTCATATGAGAGGTGTGTTGGGCCCCAACAACTCCCTCTAAATTTTTACAAAATTTATAGAGCCCCCATTAGAATCTTGATAATTATAATGAGCTACAGAATGAACCTTTTCAAATAGTTCCATACCTTGGCTTGCTTTGATACAAACTTAATACATTCACTATAGTATGAGACATTCATTACAAGAGTATATGTCAAAAGTTAGAAACGAGCATAAAAATCTCAATTTAAACAAAAACGTTAATTTTTATCAAAT
>SNQJ01S0031269.1:8762-26308 GCA_010110895.2 Picea sitchensis | reverse complement strand
ACTTCTCTTTGTATTATTCTCTGACTAGCCAACACATTTGTAAGATATTCTACTTGCCTTTGGAGTCTTTGCATATCTTTTCTCATGTGAGCAACATACCATGCCCTTCCTCTTCCTCTCCCAACCATATTCCTGCTTTGGTACTAGATGATGTAACCAATAAACTTGGATTCATTCACAAGATATAAAAACCATGCAAACACACAAGAATGGAAAATAAATCTCTTTTATTCCTTCTCCATCCTAACTATTACAATGGAAGTTCAACCCTTTATAAATACTATCTGATATTTTTGAAAATAACTAATTTTAGAAAAGCAACTAATTTTAGAAAAACAACCAATTTTAGGAAATTCTCACATGAATCTAAAAATGACCAATAACTAAGATCTAACTAGAGAAACACTATTTGTCAACTTTATTTTTTGATGGAGTTCATAAACTAAGAGATAATTGATAATTACAAATTTAAAAATTTCCGTAAAAACACTAAAACCCCAATTTGAGGCCATATATGAAGGAATTTGGCCCCAAAAAGTGTCAAAATGATGTTCAATTTAAAGGTTCATATCAAGATGGTAGTGAACTCTTCGAGACAAACTCCCTATAAAATTTCATGCCAAACGGGTAATCAAGTCAAAAGTTACGACCCTCTGAAAATCCCTGCATCAACAATGAAGATCAATTGCAGATTTCTAAAAGACAAATGTTGGTCTTCCAAACCTATGCTCCCTGTTAACAATTTTCATTTTCCTATTGATGCCTTGTTCATAAATATTTACTGCAGAAAAATCACAAAAACAATATAATGTTCCTAACTCACATGGGATATTTTCAAGAAGTTCAACGAAGCATGAGATTGCGCACTTCAGTGAAATCCCTCCTCATCTGGTTATAAAGCTTATGGGAAAGGTTACCTGTGAACAACACAATCAGTTAAGGAGTTCTGTATCCCCACTTGTAGAACCCAAAAACAAGGTTTCGATTCTCCTCCGTATTAATCCATGGTCCCTTTCCTCTCCCTTTGTTTTTTAATATCCTTCTTGCCATTTTCTCTGGATGATTACCCTTTTCTCCTATAGATATTGCTTCTCTCAGGAGGATTCTTATGATTTCCATTAAGAGTTGGCTCATATTTCTGAGACGACCCTATGAATTATCTCACTAGATGACTATATCTATGGCATTCTCAGGATCTTAACAAAAGAAATCAACATAAATATGCATTACTATTAAAAACATGGCTTGAGAGCATAATTCAAACTTACTTTGATAAAAATATTTCCTTGGAATCTTGCTTGGATAAGGATTCTTTGATGGATTTAATACCGCTTCTCCTTTGCATGGTTTGATAGTCTTTGGGATCTCTAGCATATCTAGTGAGTAAATTTTCTTCGCTTGCTTGTTGGGTTAGATTCCTATTCCATGGAGGCACTTTGTGGGTGGAGTAGAGAGAGACATTCTTCTTGCAACAACTACTATTATGGATTAAATAGACCTTCGGGTTATTAAAATGTAGTCGTGGGTAATAATATCTAGGATATCCCTTCGAGATCAACATAACTATTTGCACCAAATTGAACCAAAATATCATCGATAATAATAGGTTCCATTCCCTTAAAAACCTCAAATTTCATTACGAAGAAAGAAATAGTAGTAGAGTTTGATCCTGGATCTACAATTAGAGGAAGACTATGTTCTGAGGAGAATGCAGGGTGAAATGATAGGAAATGAACATGTAAAAACATGCCCACTTGTTGCAAGATTCCTCTCATTCTTATTCTAGTAGTTACAGGTTCATCTATCACAAACTCTTTGTTTTTAGTTGACCTAACCTTGGAGGGTTGGGTGTACGAGGAGAGCCCCAGTTTAATCGTAGTTTCCCGTGGTTCAATTTGATCCAAAAGCAAGTCTACAACTCGAGATTTATCCTTGCGAGCCTTCCAGAGCTAGATTTTCTCTCTAACTTTACCAAGTTGGCTGCTTTATGACATAGCCACTCTCCCATTAGTGGTATTTTCCAGATATTTAAAATACTACCTCTATTCCCCATAGATGCAAGAAAACATTGTTAGCCACTTGAATATACTTTACTAGAGTCATGTGTTGAACCAAGCTATTGTATTCGATTCTATTGGGATAATAGTTCCAATACTAGAATGTTGGTCTCCAAAACCATAGGTTATGGGTTCAAATCCCCCTTCTCACATATGCATGTGAAGTATGAAAAAGCTCTTAACACCTGTGTTGTTTATCCATCAAAACTAAACTCTTGTTATGGCCCACATTTACTTGACAAACATTTTTTTTTGGGAATTGCACCTTGATTCCTGTTAATAATCCATTTCATTGCATTAACTCATTTTCCCGGTTTGAAATAGAGGTTGAGGTCAAAGGGAGGGCCATGGAAGTGGGGAAAAATGAACCAAATAAATCTTAGAAATCTATAACAATTGAAATGGATAGGATTCTCCAATCCATAAATAAATTAGAAAATGATTTCATATTACTCCTCCCTCGTCTCTGGCTTCATACTAATTCCTGGTTCAAATCTTTTTTATTCAGATCGACCAATTCATCTAAGAAACACCTACATGTTATCACTTTTAGATTCTATGTGTCCCAACAATTTTTCATGAAGAGCACGTAGGTGGTGCATGGAAGACACATAGAAGCATAGGTGTTGCATTGAATCCAGTTTGGAAATATATACCAGATACACTCTTTAATTTAAATAAATAACAATGATAAGAAGTATCCATTATGTTAAAGGATCATTTTAGAGTTTTACTAAACATACATGTTATTAATCCTCATACTTAAATATGGAAAAATAAATGGATGTTTCCTTCTTTGCTCGGATATGAGAAGAGTAAACATGTTGGCCCTAAAGTATGCACTTGACTGCTAGGGGTAGAGCAAGGCCACCTCAGTTGTTGGAATGCTTGTTTTTTTATAAGTTTGGTTTATTGGTTTTGATGGTCAGATGATGGATGAGCTTCAAGGGCATGGGCCTAGTTGGACTGTTCCACAATATTCACTACAATATTTCCCTTAGCTAATGGCATGCATTCTGGTGTAGAAGATAAAATAGATAAAAGTAGAATAAAAAAACACTGACAAGCATACAATTTGTCACTTGAAGCTAGAAATTTTAGATCTAACATATTACATTAAAACTAAAATAATACTTGGAATACATTTCTCAATAGGTTGTAAGCACATTAGTTGAAAGAGAAATAATATTTTCTTTGCAAAACATTCAACATGCATCCGAATAAGAAGAAAATACAAGTAATATTGAGAAAGGTAGTATGTTCACCATAAATTATATTCACTGAGTAGAAAAGTTTGTAGATCTTACATTTCATAAGCCCAATATATATCATGGTAGCTTGATGCACCCAAAAGGTTGAACCCTAAACACCCCCTCTCAACTCCTTTCTAGTCCTCTCCTTATACATGGAAAAGAGACTCGAATTTAGATCCTAGATCCTGAATAATAACATCAGTTCTTGATTTAATTTAGATTACATTCCTTTACCTCCAGTGAAGCGAAGATTACATGTTGATTTGTAGGAGAAAAATCTTCACACATGATTACCTTCAACTTTAGGCTTAATCTATGTTTTCACTATGTTCTCAGCTTTAAGTTCATACTCTTCATCAACAACAGGCTTGTTTAGATCAATCGACAGATTGGTTTTCCTATGCCTCATCTCATACCTTGTCTTTTTCCCAGGTTTGTCTCTAATGCTATCTTTCATAGGTTCATATACCCTCAGCATTTCTCCCCCTACCTTTGGTTTGGTCTCTTCCAAAACTTTCTCTGGGACATCCTCTGCTTCTGGACCAGTCTCTTCTAAATATTTCTCTGGTTTTGGACCTGTGGTGTACTCTGTTTCCAAATTAGACATTTTAATACCTGATCCTTGTCCCTTGTTGTTATTATTTTTGGCCTTTCCTATTGGCATCTCCTTCAAAGTGTGGATGGCCATTTCTTTCATGTTGGTAAACCTAGAGGGCTCTTCATCAATCTCTTGATCTTCTATTAAAATCAACTTCTGCTCCTTGAGGGATGGATCAAACAAGGCTTTGTAATTTAACCTCAACTGGTTGGTAAACCTGGTCTTCCGATTTGGTTTACTTGGCATCCATAGGACATGTTTTTCCTCAAGAGGATCTTCAAACTATGTGTCTGATGACTCAAATTCAATTGTAACTTCTTCAAGACTAACCTGCTTATTCCTCTATTGTTTTCTTGGTTCTAGTTTAGTATATTTTTCTTCTTGCATACCGGTGGGAACAGGTTTGACCTCAAGTGGCTTAGGAGATGGTCGAGTTACTGGAAAAACCTATTTTTTACCCTTTTTGACATATACTTTATCACTTTCTCTGGACCTCTATTTCACTGTGGATGACCTCAGTTTCCTCTAAGACATTTCCTCCTTTTATGGAATGATGGATCTTCCTTTGACAGAACGAGCCCTTCTTTTTCCAGGTAGGGTTTTTTCTTTGGAAGGATGAATGTTTTTTTATGAACTTCCAAGATCTGTGGAAACCCTAGCTTCCCAAGGAACTTCAATTTCCTGTTTTTATGGTTGTTGTGCATTTGGATCTTCATCCCGTAACTCTAGAGATACTAGAATTTCTATCCAAGACATTCCCAATTCACCGAGAGCGTATAGAACTATTATTTTTATGAATCCTTGGTGGTAGAGGCTCCTTTGAGCATTTTGTGGATACTTATGGAATCGTTTGGCCATCTTGGTTAGGAGTTTGAGAAGGTAGAATGGGAGATTCATCTCCTTATGACCATTTAAGTGCATGAGAAATATGAGATGGTAGCAATGGATAATCGAAAAAATACCTTCTCTAGTGATGTATTTTTGTATTTCCGACATGATTCCCCTCCATTCCTCTCTCAGCTAATGGTTTGGGATTCCCTGGCTCTAGTTTGGGATCTAATGCTCTGCTACCAGAAACTAGTTGCACACCTCAACCGATAATTTCCCTTTCTTGAATCACCTCTCTCCACTGATAGGGAGAGAACACGATATAGCAATAAAATGCTTTGTTACATGGATGATTACATCCCCAACTTGTGTCTGGAATCCATCAAATTTCTGTGCAAAAATCAGAGCAATTTTTGTATGGTGTCCATTGAAAGAACAAATGAAATTGTACCACTTTCCCCTGATGAATATATTCATGATCTCTGGTATGGCCTCAAACAACTTGAGCCCTACTGGCTCTGCCCTATTTAGATGCTAATTCACTCATGGTGGTATCATCATGCCCTAGTTTCCCTTGGTTGATAGTGGTGACCAAGACTATGTGCCACTTAGGGATCACTCAAAACCTACAATGAAAATTGCATAAGGAACCAACGTGCACGATTTCAAGGGTAATAGGAACAGATGAGCGTGATTTCGGTGTCAATGGAATTTAATCAAACTTTAAAATTTGTTTAAATCATGAAAAATCATAAAACTAGAGCTTGTTAATTGATTGCAAGAATACTGACATTCTTGCAATCAACACTTTTACACATATAGGCCTAGGTTAATTCTCTTGTGATCCATTGTTGATATAAATCATGGTGATAGGACTTGTCCAAACTCAAATCAAGACCTGACTGAAACTTATAAAAATAAAAACAACTAACATAAGAAAAGAAGGGATGACATAAAACAAAATGACCTAACACACAGTGAAGAAGAAAAACTAACTAAGAGATAGGTTTCTATATGAATAAGTTGGTTTGATTAGTAGAAGGAAGAGGCGCAGGCCTAGGATCTAACATCAGCTTCAAGTGGGGGTAGCATTTCCCTATGAGGTGCTAAGAATAATAGATTCATGTGCCTTATTTTTTTTATTTTTTCCACTCTTCCACCAACCACTTTATTCTCTTTACCAGCCCTGACATCTGTCTTATTTCAACTGAAACCCAAATTTGCAGCTATACCCTAGTGCCTTTATTGGGCTATGAAGTCTTTTATTTACTCTAAACTATTGAATCATACTGAAAATTAAAACAACTATGTACAGAATGAACCACCTTTGATTCATTAGGTAAAATAATGCTTCAAGAAATGCCCATTGACTGGGCTTCCAAAGATATTAGTGTCATCCAGATTTTGCAATACAAAGGTATTGTTATTCAGAACCTTGGCTACTTTAAAGGGGCCAAACCACAGGTTATCAAACTTACCATGTTTGGGATTGTCTTGCCTCCTAACATCCCATCTCATAACCATGTCACTTGCTTGAAAAGCATCCTTTTTGGTTTTCCTATCAAAGGATGCCTCGACCTTGCTATGGCAAGCCTCAGTTTTCTCATTTAATATTTCTCTCTTTTGCTGAACTTCAAGAAACTAAAAAATCCTCCTCTAAATGTCATTAGGCTCCTCTACTTCTTCCTGCAAAAAAATCAACATTGGTAGACCAAGTTGGGTTAGAAAAACAACATCCACCCCATATACTAACTGAAATGGAGAGGTACCTAGTGACTTTTTGGTGTTGATCCTATCAGGCCATAAGGCATACTTTAGTTTGGAATCCCAAGCTTTTTTAAATTTTCAGACAACATTTTTTTAATAATCCTGATGAGTGTTTTATTTGATGACTCTGCCAACCCATTCCCCTGTGGGTAATATGGTGTATAATGCGTTAGGATAATGTTGTAATTCCCACATAAATCAATCACGGCATTGGACTTGAATGCCTGAGCATTATCTGTTATTAGTTTCCCGAGTCATCCAAACCTAGAAAAGATGTTTGTTTCTAAAATGTTCATGATCACGTTGTTAGTGACATTAATGGTAGGAATAGCCTCAATCCATTTTGTAAAGTAATCAATGGAAGTAAGGATCCACTTGTGTTGTCCAATGGAGGTTCAGTTTATCTCGCTGATGAAATCTATGACCCATTGTTGAAATGGGATGTTTGCAATAATCGACTTCAGGGGTAGTGAGAGAAATTTTTTCTTTCCAGCAAATTTTCGACACTCTTCACATGTTCTGACCATGACAAACACATCATAAAATATTATGGGCCAATAGTATCCATCCCTTATAACTTTGAGGGTTGTATCTTTCCAGTGCTGGTGCCCTCCAAAAAATCCTTTATGCATATTAGTTATAACTTTTTTTGACTCGTCTTCATCCACACACTTCAGAAAAATACCAACAGGGTCTTTTCAATATAAATTCTAATTTAAAATGAAGTATTTTACAGCCTTTAATTTAAGAGATCTAGTTTTGGATTTATCCAACTCTGGTGGGCACTCAAGGTGGTGTTAAAAATAAATGATTTCTTTATATCATGGTGAAAGAGAGTTTTTATCCAATACTTGTAGTTTCTTCTTTTCATCTTGCATTAGTGGAGCATCTGATTGGTTGAAGAGGTGGTGCAATTCAAGAACTTTGCAATTCGAATCAGAGAACAATTTTGCAAGGCCATGTCCCTTGATCAATTTAGTGGGATTTCTAGTTAGATCATATTCCAGAATTTTGAATATCTATTTTGTCAGAGTTTCATGGAAACCTGCACAAGAGACCTAGCTAAAGCATACACAAACAAATCTTATCAAGAAAAGGAAGAGAGATACACAATGATGAATGAGAATCAATGCATATTATGATATTATCAATGAGTGAGTAATATTCACTCATATAGGCAATGACATCCTATAATTAGGAATGCATGCATAATAGTGATGGTCTAAGATTAGAAAGTCTAAAATAGAACTAGTCAGTTAACTCCCACTGAGCTGGTGTCTTGGAAATATAAATTTTTCCAACACCCCCCCTGAACATCACTATGGAGTAAAAAATGAGTCCCGACTACTAGGCCATTTTAGGTAATCATGTACAATGCAACTAATGAACATTGAATAAAAATGAGGAAAGCATGAAAACCATGGGGGAACAAAAGCCCCCCTCAAAAGACGATGTATCAAAAGAAGAAAATGACAGCTGCTAGGCAGCTGTGTTCTTCACTGCAAGACGATCCCACAAAGTCTGAAACTTCTTCTCATAGAAAGTCTTCATGAAGATGTAGAAATATTTATGGATCTGATGAAGTCCTTTCGAAACCTGTCAGGCCTTGTACCTCTTGATCTTGTGGACCCATCTGCACCTGAAAATATTCATTTCTGGTGGAAGTGGAATCAAATGCCAAGTCTGATTCTCTAGGAGAGAGTCATGCTCCTCCTGCATGTCTTCTTTCCATAATGGATTTCCCACAGCCTTATTGTAGGTCCGTGTATCAATATATTGAACCATATGACAATGCATGGAATCACAGGTTCTGAAGATGAAAATACATGAGTAGAATCCTCATGCTAAGATCGAGTCCTCCTCGAATCCAATGGATTCCCTATAAGGTTTCCTACTTCCTGAAGTGTGGTCTGTGCCTTCTTGGGCATTTGCTGAAGCTTCGACACTGGCTTCTTATTTGGATGTACTACATGAGTATTTCCATGTACATAATCTGAGTGTATGGAATCATCTCTGATGTCTAAAATTGATGGAAGCATAATAGTATATGCATGTTGCACTCAAGGTGCATGCAAAGTACTCTCCTTATGTGTAAGTAGAATACAGGAGTCATTGTTACAAAACTTAGTGAATTTATACAACCTTGACGTGTGATCCACCTCCCTGATTTCAATGATGGAATTATCATGCATGTGAATTACTGAAACTGAATCTGATGTAAATTCAACCTTTTTACCTTTCTGAGTGATTTGATAAATTGAGAGAAGATTCATAGAAATATTTGGAACATGTAAAACATTCTAGAAAACGCCATTGTGGAGTTCCACTCTCCCTTCTCCTACTACTGCTACTGGAGTCATCCCCCATGAGAATAGGGGGTCTTGAGCATGGACTCAAAGAAGAGAAAACTTCCTCTTTCGCTGCCATATGATGGGATGCACCAGAATCTATAATCCATGAATCAGATGAGGAATTAATTACAACAAGAGCATGATGATTACCTTTCTTAGGAGCATGATCTTCTTCCTTATGCTTCTGGACTCCCTCTGGAATGAAGTTTCCAAGGTTGTTCTGCTGAAGTTCCTATGCCATAAGATCGATTTGTTTCTTCTTGCATGTGGATTATTCATGATTCGGTTTATTGTAATAAGTGTAATGCTTTCCCTTCTTCTTCTTCTTGGAATATGAAGAGTCTTTGGAACCTGAAGAATTATTAAAGGGTTTGGAATATCCCTCCTTCCTGTTATGTTTGGATGACCCTTTTCCATCATGCATGGTGAGTGCATGTTCTTTGGGATCTTTCATGAGGCCCATCTATATGAGTTTTGTCTACTTTTGTGTAAGAGACTCAATGAACTGAGCCAACGTAGGAATTTTCCAATTTGTTCCAAAAAGACATCTGCCAGAATGGAAATTGGAGACATATACAATGTATTCTGATCTTAGCTTGGCCAAGATTGTTAGAATAAGTTGTTTCTCTTGTGTAGACTTGTCAATACCACATTCACCCAAGCTCAAAATCAAAGATTTAAATTTAGAAAATAAATCCTGTATATTATCAAAACTTTTAGGGTCTAAGGTATTCAACTCTACATCAAGCATATGACCTCGCATCTCATCCTTATTTCCAAAGAGTCCTTCCAAGGTGGTCCATATCTTGTTTGGAGTCTTTCATGCAGCAACATGAAACCATAAATCAGTGGAGATTAACTCAAGAAGTAGTCCTATGGAATCATCCTTACGGTTCACCCATCTCATCTTCTCAATCACTAATATAGGTTCTGTTTTTTTCTCCATCATCAAATTATACAGTCCTTTCCTTCTGAGTTGGAATTATGCATTGGGATTCCAATCAAAATAATTGTATGGTGCGAGGATTACCACCAAGTTTGACTATATAATATTTTTCCTATCCATGTCTTTGACTGTTTCTAACAACCCCTAAATATTTACTCTCAATCTGCAAGTGAAAAATTAAGAAATCATGACAGAAATGACACTTTAAGTGAAAATTCGTATCAGTTTCAGGAGATGATCTTCCGACTTACTTTCTGAGAAAATAGTGATGAATCTCGCCAAATGACTAAACACCCACTTGTAGAATGGGTCTACTTACTTCTCAGGCAAGCCGTTTCCTCAAAAACTTAATATTTTGGGAGCAATCGATGTAGAAAGGTACGACCATGGATTCATATCAGTTTCAGGAGGCTATCTTCCAACTTACTTTATGAGAAAACGGTGAAGAATCTTGCCAAACAATTGAAAACCCACTTGTAGAATGGGTCGGTTTACTTCCTTATGAGCGGTTTCCTCAAAAATTTAATATTTTGGGAGCAATCACTGTAGAAAGGTATGGCCACAGATTTGTATCAGTTTTAGGAGGCTATCTTTCGGCTTACTTTCTGAGAAAGCGGTGAGGAGATCTCCAAACGGTTGAAAACCCACTTGTAGAATAGGTCGATTTACTTCCCATGCACACCTTTTCCTCCAAAAGTTATTAGTTTTGGAGAAATTACTGCCGAAAGGCACGACCACGGATTTAGCTCTCTGAAACTCCAATTTTCCTTATTCTTTGTCTTGTCTGGTTTGCTCCAAGCAACGTAGATATGATACCATGTTAGTGTTTTATGGAAACCTGCACATGAGACCTAGCTAAAGCATACACAAACAAATCTTATCAAGAAAAGGAAGAGAGATACACAATGAAGAATGAGAATAAATGCATATTATGATCTTATCAATGAGTGAGTGATCTTCACTCATATAGGCAATGACATCCTATAATTATGAATGGATGCATAATAGTGATGGCCTAAGATTAGAAATTCTAAAATAGAACTAGTCAGTTAACTCCCACTGAACCAGTGTGCCGAAAATATAAATTTCTCCAACATATTTGCCTCTCTTCCCCTCACTTTCGGGTTGTACAAGGATATCCTTTATGTTGCTGCTAGGGACATAAGTGGTTATCGTAGATTGAAATATATAAACCCTGAAGGATTTCAAGGCCTTCACGAAGGCATAAGCCCGCTTTTCCAATATATCATATTTCAATTCTTCATCCTTGAGTGTTTTGCTGAAAAAGGAAATGGGTTGTTCATACCCGTCTTCATTCTTTTGCAATAGCACAACAACAATAGTCTCCTCAGAGGAAAAATAGAAAATTAGGAATTATTTGGAATAATATGGACTAACTAGGACAGGGGCTTCAATTAGAGCTTGCTTTATCCTTTGAAATGATGACCTTGCTTCCTATGTCCACTTAATGTCATAATCCTTTCTTAGCATGTTTTTAATGGGGCTAATGATATCAACAAAATTTGGTACAAAACACCTCAAGAAACTTATTTTTCCCAAGAAATTTTGTATGGACTTCTTATTTCTTGGGATGTCAATTTTATGAATAACATCTACTCTCTCTAGGTCTACTTTTATCCCTCCTCCAGATATAATGTGACCTAGGAGCTTTCCTTCTAACAAAGAAAATTGGGATTTTTTGGGATTCAATGAGATTCCATACCTTCTACATTTTTGAAATATTTACTTCAGGTGATGCATATGTTCATCATCAAATTTTGAATAGATAGTGATGTCATCAAGGTATATCACCATGAACTTGTCCTTTTCACCCACAAATGCAATGTCCATGGCCCTTTGGAAGGTGGCCCCTACATTCATCAAGCCAAAGGGCATTTTGTCATACATGAAGGTGCCCCATGGGGTAGTGAAGAAAGTTTGTTCTTTGTCTTCCTCAAACACTACTATTTGATTGTATCCAGAATAACCATCAAGCATGAAAATTCTGTGAGAACCTACCACCCTTTGGAGAATGTGATCCATCTTGGGCAATGGATAGTTGTGTTTCAATGGACACCTGTTCAGGTTTCTAAAGTACACACATAACCATATTTCACCACTCTTTTCCCTGACCGACACTAAGTTGGCCACCCAATCTGAATATCTCAAAGGCACAATAATCTTGGCATCAAGCATCCTTTTCAATTACTTTTCAACAATAGACATCAACATAGTGTTAAGTTGTCTAGTTTTCTTCCTAAATGGCTTAGATCCCACTTTCAGAGGAATCTTATGTTGGCATGTTTACAAGAAGAGTGTGCTTGTCATTGGTGGAAATAACATCAACGACAATGGTTCCATTTCCAAAGCTGAGGAGAGACAACATTCCGAGATGCGCAGAAGAGACCCTGAATCACTGAAAGGTGGAACCTTTGAAATGTTTGAATCTTCTAAGTCGAGAGAAATCATAAGCTTAGGAAGAGGAGCGATAGTGGTTGTCGGATCGAGCACTGTGAAGAATCTGGACCATTGGATTAGATTCCAGATAGGAGGAATGAGTGCGCAGGAGGAGAATAGATCTCAGGTGTCATATATGAGCATGCGGACCGACCGTCATTGGATCCATAGGAACTTGCATGTATTTTAAGTGCAAGGAGAAGAAAGCTTACAAGGAAGAAGAAGTGGAAACTTGCTAAATCCAAAATCGCGAGGCAATCCTAGTCATCGATCAATAAAGGACACATGGCAGGAGATCAACATTTCGTTGACTCGCAAACTAGGAATGTCAAAGGCAGACTTGCGGGAGCTCGGGAGGTTCGAGTTCACGAGTTGACCATAGTTGTTGGATCACATAGGATTGTGGGCCGTTGATCTCGAGCAGTTTTTGGATATCGGGAGTTGGAAGAGTCAGAGTTGGCTCACATCCAAACACCTGACATGTGAGGTCACGATTTGATCATAGCCGTCGACCGAAGGGAGAGCATGAACCATAGATTTGGTCTTGGAGGGAGTTCACATATCAAACTTCTGAAAAAAGAAGTAGTCTGCCCTCCAGAGTTCAGACTTCGAAGAATGGAGCAGAGCTATCTTGCGAGATCATGATACACGAAGTCATGAAGCACCCAGGATATTAAGCCCCGAGTCAGAGATGAAGGTCACATCATCGGAGGATAAAGGGAACGGAGCTATCATAGCTAGGCTATACTTTGGAGATCAAGAGTTGGGAGAGTCGGAGTAACTCGTAGCTGAATACTTGAAGCTCAATATTGTGAAGTGCCTTTTTGGAAAGGTGTATGGTCACTGCCGGTGGTCATAAGAAGTAAGGGACTTAGAAGCCAAACTAGCCAAAAACAACTGGTTGTAACTGACAAAGAAGATGAAGATTTTTGATTGTCAGAGAAGCCAAAGAATCTTTGGATAACGACCACTGATGATGAACAGATTTAGTATAACCACCAGAGAAGATGAAGAGTTTCGATGATGATCTGGCAGAGGACTCAGCCTGAGAAAAACATGCAGAACAGAAAAGAGTGAGTGTTCTTTCTCAAAATTTAGGAATGTGGGCAGACATAGGAGAGGTGAATCATCTAAATTAGAGATGATAGGTGCAACAAATTGTATGCCAAGGAAGCACAGAGTATAAAGGCAGAAGAGAAGCTAAACAAAGATGTGTGGTTGCGTAGGAGGAGAAAGAGCATAGCATAGAAATAGAACAAAATATAGAAGCTAAAGGAGGCAGAGGAGACATGGAGCTGTAACATATCAGTTCAGAGACAGAGCAAGTAAGTAAGTTTTGTAATATTCAATCAGGGTGGTAGGGTGGTGCTAGGGAGGATTCCAGTCCTCTAAATTCTAGTTGGTGCTAGAAGATATTTTGGGAGTTGGTGCTTCCAACTAGTGGGTGCTAGAGAAACTTGGCAGTTTGTGCTTCCATGTAGTTGGTGCTATAGAAATCTGAGATTTGGTGCTCTCTGCAAGTTGTAGCTTGCTATCAGAGGTAGTAGCCTCATATTTGAGTTGGATCTCAAAGGATCTGATGTACATGAAAGTTGGATCTTGATTGACATCCTAAGAAGAAGAGGTTTTCACCCTTTATGGGTTTCCTCATGAAAATTAGTGTCTTTGTGTATTCTGTGTGATTGGTCAAATATTGTATATCTATGCATGTTAGGTTATCAACAACACATTAAATAATAATATAGAAAGTATAAAAAAATAATAGGAAAAGTTTCAAGCTTATATACATAACTGATTCACCCCCCCTCTCAGTTATATTTCCAACAATTGGTATCAGATCTGGGTGCCTTTGATCAAAGGTAGATCCATAAGCTTGAGCATGACTAGTCATGAAGGAAGTTCAACTAATAGAGCCCCTCATTTTGATGCAAGAAACTTTGCCTTTTGGAAAGTAAGGATGATAACATATTTAATGTCTTTGGGTGCTGATGTTTGGGATGTCGTTGAAACTGGATATGTGAAGCCTATAGCCTTGGCCTCAAAAGATGACAAGTTGGAGTTTAGACTTAATGCAAAATCAATGAATGCCATCCTCAGTGGACTTGAAGAAGCTGAGTTTGTCAAAATCATGCATTGTGATTCAACAAAAGTTATGTGGGACAAGCTGATAAGTAGTTATGAAGGTAATGAAAAGGTGATAGATGCAAAACTTCAGATTCACAGACTGAAATTTGAGCAGTTAAAGATGGATGAAGATGAAACTATCAGTTTTTACTTCTTACGTATAGAAGAACTTGTCAACATTATGAAAGGTCTAGGTGAAAATATAGATGAATGTTTTCTAGTTCAAAAAATATTAAGATCTCTTCCTGATATATTTAACTCAAAGGTCTCTGCTATAGAGAAAATAACATATCTCAAAACATTGACACTAGATCAAATTCTTGGAACCCTAACTTCTTATGAAATGAGAATCACCAAAGGTAAATCCACTAAAAGAGAGGCATATTTTAAAGAAGAGAAAAACACAGACTCCGATATAGATGAGATTAAAGAAAATTTTGTGAGAAGACTGACGAGAGGATCAGGCAAATACAAAAGTAAAATGCACTTCAAATGTTTCAACTGTGGTAAGAAAGGTAATTTTTCATTTAAGTGTGCTCACAAAAGAAAGGATCAGACATACGAAGATGAAGAGAAGAACAAACACAAGAAGTTCTATAAAGATAATAATTTTAGGAAGAAAAGCTTTTGTGTAAACAATGATGACGATCCTTCAGATGATGAAAACAATGACTTTTCTATTGAAGATAAAATAAATGATATCATTCTAATAGCCTTAGAAGATGTAAACACTGAAGATAAAGGAAGTGAGATCGCCGACTGTGAAGCAGTAGTAGATCTTGAAGGAGAACCTGTCAGTGCCATGGAAGAGATTGAAAGACTCATAGAAAAGAAAATAAAGCAAAAATAGTTACTGCTTAGGTATGAAAAAGCATGCAATGAACCATCTGAAGATATTGCTTTGTTGAAGGTTAATTTAGAAGAATCTAAGAATATTGAAGACATCCTCAAACAACAATTGAAGGAAGCCGAAACAAAAGGTGAAAAATGGGACTCTAAAGTATTGTCTTTCAGAAAAGATCTAGAGAAATTTCAGGCCTTGTATCATCAGAATCTGACAAGTATAAAATCCTCAGAAGGATTAGCCACCATTCTGAATCAGCAAAGGAATTCAAAGTTGAAATCTGGTTCGGGTTATGAAGAGGGATCAAGTAGTGGTTAGCCAAGCAACAAAGAATCCATCTAGTTTGTCAAATATACAACTATTGACAACAACAAACCTGCAGAAATAAAGGAAGATAATTAGTCACCAAGGAGGAATGAAGAAAAAGGTACTAGAACTAAATCTTTATAACAAAGAAATAATACACCCTTTGCTGAAGGAAATAATCAACATGGAAAAAATCGATCTGCTCAAAGAAGACAACCATTTTCTAGGTACAAATATTTTTTCTATGGATATTGTTTTTACTGCTCTAACTTTGGCCACAAAGTTGTAAGTTGTTCTTTAAGATTTAGACATGAGCAATCAAAACAAACAAGGAATAAATATGTGCCACAATAAAGAATGAGACAACCAAGTAACAAACAACCACAGACTGCAAATCATGTGATGGTTGGGAAAAAGATGCAGATTAATCATAACAATTGTTATGATCCTTTATTTAATGAATCATAATGTTACATCTGCCATAATTATGGACATAAAGTTGCAGACTATCGCTTAAAGAATTATAAGCCAGATTCAAATCACAGAGTTGAAAATGACAAGATTTGTAAGAAGAATGAAGAGAACAAGTGTGGAATAGTGTTGTCAGCTCAAAGACAAAAGAACCCCTGGTATATTGACATTGGATGCTCCAGTCATATGAGAGGTGTGTTGGGCCCCAACAACTCCCCCTAAATTTTTACAAAATTTATAGGGCCCCCATTAGAATCTTGATAATTATAATGAGCTACAAAATCAACATTTTCAAATAGTTCCATGCCTTGTCTTTCTTTGATACAAACTTAAGACATTCACTATAGTATGAGACATTCATTACAAGAGTATATGTCAAAAGTTAGAAACGAGCATAAGAATCTCAATTTAAACAAAAACGTTAATTTTTATCAAATGTTTACTTTCGTTTAAATTATGATTTTGTGTTCTTTTTTTTGCTCATTAGAAAGTTTGACTATTTTGAATAATGGGTTCAATACTTCATCAAATAATATCTTGGTTGGTTTCTCATTTTCATGAAATCATTTGGTGATATTAATTAATTAAATTATTTTTTTCATTTTGCATCTCATTTCAAAATAATAATAATAAAAGAATTATCTATCATTTGTTTGATTTTGTAAAAAACCAAAATCAATATTTTTTCTCCATTAACTTGAAGCTTCTAGATTATATTTGAAAGAAAATTATAAACAATGTTTGTTTATAAGTTATAGTTAGTTTAAATTCATTTTTGATTTTTCTAGATTTTGTTTTATTCACAATTTTTAGGTTATTAATTTAGGTTTCTTTTTGTTTCACAAGTTTCTATTATCAATTATTTGATACAGATCTGATCATGGCTTGATTTTATTATCCAAATATGTTCAAGATGATTGATCCAAAAATAATTTTGGATTGCTACAAATAGTTTTATGAGAAACAAAAAATAAAATTTGGAAAGGCGTCAAGATCAGATAGACAATTTTGCAGAACTGATTGCAGCCAAACTGTGAGAAATTTGAAGAAACGGTTGAAAACGCAGAACCAAAATGGACCCATTTATCTTATGCGTAGCGATTTTCCCAAAACAATGCATGATTTGAGAGATATTGATGTCATTTTATGAGACAAATTTCAGGTGGCGAAAATTAATAGTGACGCCCAGACTGTTCATTCATTGTATAAATATATGAGAAAGTTCAAAGCCATAAGGATCCAAGAATTGGAGAGGAGGATTTTAATCTTTTCTCTTTTGTATATTATTTCTTTTGTAAACTTTTTATTTCTTTTCAAATGGAGTAATGGATGGCTGAAATCTTTGGGAGAATGGACGATTATTTTCAAAGAAGAATATGGAATTCTAGGTTGCTTAATGGCTTTTGTTCTGTGAGTAAAATGGTTTTATTTTCATTATAATATCTTCATATTCTTTGAATAATTGATTATGCATTGATTTAAATAGCTTTAGTCTTTTTTATCAATACATGGTTAATTATTATCATTTATGTATTAATTTTTCC
>SNQJ01S0031267.1:149766-189886 GCA_010110895.2 Picea sitchensis | reverse complement strand
TACATTTTGTCTTGTGGGAAGAAGGGGCTAAAGGCCCAGGGGGTAAAAGCAGCTGGTAAAAGATAAAATCCATAGGAAATAAAACCTAGAGATGCTTCGCCCAGGGAATCCCCGAGAAGGCAATAAAATCCTCTCGATAAGAAACTAAAGGGACCCTAAGAAAAATAAATAAAAAAACAAGACCTAACCAAGAGGATGGGAGGTCTCATCACAAGCCGACCCACTATGTTCATAGGTATTTAGCAGTATGACATTGCCACTATCTGGTCACCAAGCCAGGGCAGTGACCTTTAGTTGCATGGCCAAAGGAAAGGGGGTCTCATCACGAGCCAGCCTTATCATTTCTACGAAGATACCAGTGGGTAACGCTGTCAGCTCTGGCCACCAAGCCAAGGCAGTGTCCTCTGGTCATACCTTGAAGTAAAAAGAAAGAAAAGCAATAAAGAAATATGAAGGCAATAAAGGGCTTGGAAAAAATGCATCCATGACGGGTACAGCTCGCCTCCTACAAAGGCACCCACATATAACACCTACCCTTGGTCTTACTATGACTGGACATCCCTAAAAACCAGATCACCGCATAAAACATGGCTTGAATGATCTTCTAAGGAAACTTTCCATCTCTTGTGGGTATTAGCCCAATAGGTTGTTCTGTCAGTTTCCTTAGCTTTGTATAGTAGATCTGTGTAATATCTTTGAGCTCTTAGATGATATGTTAGGGATTTTATGCATATGTTTGATAACTTTAATGATGAAATATGATTTACATCGCTATGATCTCTAGGACTGATGAGCTCATGGAGGGCGTAGTTTTTGATGTGCAGGACCATACCCGGCGGACAGGTACCAGAGGACCGGTACACATGGGGAGATGATTAGCNGTATTATAAAGATGTAATCAACCCTAATCTAGAAGATCAAAATTATCTATCTGTTTTGCCAAGTGTAAAGAAAAAAATAAGCATTGCTAAGATAAGAACAAATTCTCACGAGCTCCATAGTGAAACTCGGCATTGGTCAATTCCTAAAATGCCATGGGATGAAAGAGTGTGTCACCTTTGTGATACTAAGAAGGTTGAAGATGAAAAACACTTTCTCTTAGATTGTCCATCCTATACCCATATTAGATCTCATTTTCAAAATATTGATCACGCTACCAACCTTCCTAACCTCTTAACTCAACAAAAGTATGGTGATCTTGGAAAGCTTCTCTTAATGCTTTTCGAGCACAAAAACAAAATTCTAAAGAATCACAAGTAATCACTTAGCCTCTTAAGGTCCGATGGACCAATTAGGTCTTAGTGGACGTTAATCATCATCGTCATCATCATCATTATAAAAATAAAAAACGATAATAAATCAAATAAACTTATTATAATAATAATTTAATTACTTAGCATTGTTTTCTAAAAATATTCTATTTAGTAATTTGTATCATTAATAATATTTTAATTTTTTTCATCCATGTTACTTTTAAACCATGTATATTTTATTGATTTTTAATGCAAGTTAATAACTTTTTTTTAAAGGTTAAATTAGTGTATCATATTTTAGCTTTTTCTAAAAGGCTAAATTACTGTATCATATTATGGTTAGTGTGGAGTCTTTAAAGATTTACTTTGACTTTCAAAATCACAAATTCAATTCTCCAAAAAAAAAAACAATCTAAATCAGAAGTTCAATTCTTCAAGAAGATTAACATGACCGACTTAACGGCTCTAAAACCTCACATTATAAATTAGACAATTGACCTTTTAAATAAGACAACACTTGACCTCTTAAAATAAGGTTCAAATATTTTCAATGATTTAAGTAGCGAACTTAGATATATAAAATCCATTGTTGGGATATGAAATTTAACTAGGAACGTTAAGTATATAAAGGGCATCAGTGGGATGTGAAATTATATAGCTAGTTTCATCTTCATTTTTATTATTTTGTATTAGGTTAGTCGGTAGTGCCTTTGAGTATGGACCTTTTTCTGGCTCTTCCAAGGGACTTAGGTCTACAATGTCTGCTAAGAGTGCCTTACACATCCCACAACAACCTTGCAACCATTTGTAGAAGTTGGGAGGCCACGGTGAATAGCCCCAAGTTCTATCAAGACAGAAAAAAGCTAGGGATTTCCCAACAGTGTATATGTTTGATCGAGCTCTAGAAATATCATTATAGTGATGCTCCTACTGATCTACAGTTTTTGATTCATGTGTATGACCCTCTACAAGGAACCTGTGAAACACTCCCTCGCCTTCCCCACTTCCCTGTCCATCATCATGGAATTCCACTCTATTGTTACTATGTTTGTGTGAAACAAAAGCTTGTTTTGATAGGCAGATGGGACCCCAACATCCTGGAGAAACTCCACACAATTTTCATCTATGATTTCTCATCTTCTAGGTGGATCTGCGACACAAACATGCTATTAGTTACAATATATAGTGCTTTCTCTATGTCCCTGGAAGGACTCATTTACATTGTCGGAGGAATGGAAGACGATGAAAATTCTTTGCGAGAAGCAGTAGTTTACAATGTAGAGGAAGACAAGTGGAATATTCTTCCTGATATGATCCAAAAGCGAGATTCCTACTTTGGTGTTTTCATTGATGGGAAATTCTTCGTTATCGGTGGTTTCAATGCTGAGTCGGTTGATGGATTGGAGAAGAATGCAGAAGTTTACGTGAGGAAAGTGGTGTTGAGAGATGATAGAACCTGTCCAGACCTCCTTGAATCCTCAATGGTTTCCCAAACTTTCTCTCTTATCATATCCCAGCAGTGGTGAAAGAAATCGACTGTGAATCTGTCAGGCCAAGGGGATTTTCCGTCGGGCGTATCTTTAAAGGATTGATCCACTTCTTCCTGTGTGATTGGCCACATCAAAGCCTCGTTTTGTCCTCCAGTGAAGTTATTCAGAATGTTCTTTATGATGTTGTCTATGGCTTGAGTATGGTCAATTGGGGGTTCATAAAGAAGTTTCATGTAATAAGAGAGTAGCTCATGTTCTATGTCTTTGTGTCGCTCTATTTCTATGCCTTGGTCCATGGAGAGGTGAGAGATGCGGTTAATGTGACGTCGATAAAGCATCAATATATGGAATAACTTGGAATTTTTATTCCCCTCTTTGAGACACTAGATGAGTGATTTTTGTCTCCAGAGGATTTCTTCATGTGCCTGTCACTCAGCCATCTGCTTATTTAGTCTAGCCTCATGTTCTTTTAAGGGTCAATGAGGCCCTTGATCTAGATTTTATGAGAAGAACGAAGTGGATGAAAATTATTATTAATATTTAATACATAAACATATAATAGGTATGCGATAAAACAACAAATATACAGTAAAAATGGTTTCTATTAACTCAGGAAATAAGCTGAAACTGTAAAATGCAGCGGAAAACAAGCTTCCTGGAATGGTGGTCGCTTAACTCTGAGAAGAGATGTGAATATTGTGCTCATTCGCAAGAAGATGAGTATAATGACACCTTGAAGGAATTTGTACAATAAAAATGAATTCCAAAACCCTATACATCCAAAAACCTAACCCTGGGAGATGAAGTGCCAAAAGCCATGTGGGCCCCGTTGGGGTAAGTTGGTACATTAACTTCTCGAGGTCGTAACTTTTGCATAAGATCTCCGTTTAGGGCACATGATAGCTCGTTGGAAAGGTATTGATGATGAGATTCATTTAGAGGACTCAATCAGAGACTTTGGCTATCATTAAGAGGCATTATCATGAAAAAACGTTGTTTAGGCCCTCAAACTGGTCCTCGAAGTTAAAAACAGCTAAAAATAGTAAATTGCCAAAATTGCCAGAAAATTGATTTGAGCCATTTGGAGAAGGTGGGTGGCCACCGATATCTACCTAGATCAATCCTCCCTCCTTAAGAAACAATGGTATCCATTGCGTTGAGTTCCACTGTTAGATGAGGAAATGTCTGTTGAATTTGGCCCCTGGTGAGCCACTTGCCTTGGTACAGGAGTTGCCCTGCTTTGAAAACTCGATAAAGCTGGATCCTCTGGTGGTGAGTCCCCTTGACCCATGTGTCGACAATTTGATCACTGGATGATCGTTGCATGCATTGAGGGTTGAGATCTATTGGTGTCAATTGTTCTTCTATCTCTGAGGTGTCCAATAATGGTGGAAAATATGGTTGAAGGAGAGCCACATTGAACACTTGGTGCAGACCAAGGAATGAAGGAATGTTGAGCTTAAAAGAATTATCTCCCACAACCTTGATGATGGTGTAAGCCCCATAATGAAGTAGACGAAGCTTTCGATGGGGCCCTGTAAGGCGTTCTTTTTGCAAATGCAACCAAACTTTGTTTCCCACCTGAAACTTATGTGGTACCCGGTGTTGATCATGGCACCGATTGTACTTGGAATTGGACTTCTGTAAAATATATTGAACCTATTTGCGGATGTGTTGGATCCATTCAATGAACCAGGTGGCTTTACCAGCTTCAGCTGGAGTAGGTGATGAGTCAGTCGGGGTGGCCGCAAGGGGTAGTGCAACGTCCATGGGACCCAATGGTTGGAATCCCAATCCCACATGAAAGGGGATGTGGCCAGTTGAGCTATGCAAGGATTTTAGTTGTACTGAACGTATGGGAGATTCTTGTCCCATGTGCGGGGGTTCTTGGAATTTTACATGCACAGGAGATGCATGATCATCGGATTGACGACCTCGGTTTGGCCATCTATCTGGGAAGGAAGGTCGTGGATTTGGTGAGCTCGTTGTCCAGTAGTGACCAGAGGCTCGACTAGAATGTACTGAGGAACCCACTGTCCCAATTAGAGACAATGATTTGTGGGATTCCAAAATGTACCCACACTTGCTCAAATAAGATCTTGGCAGTGCCCTCCGTGGTGATGATCTTCTTGCTGGGGGACAGAAGCATCATTTAAGAAAAGTGATCAACAACCATGAAAACACAGTCATTCCCCCACTTGGTGGTTAGAAGTCCCAACATATAGTCCATGGAGATGGATTCCCATGGCCTTTCAGAAGAAGGAAAATGGGTATACATGTCTTGTTTCTTACTATTGGGCTTAGCAATAACGAAGGCAGTGCAAGACCTGATATATTTGTTGACATCCTATTGATGTTTGGGCCGGTAGAAATGTTGTTTCAACACTGCCACTATCTTTTGGATGTTGAAGTGTCCTGCTACCTGATTGTAGTGGGCTTCCCAAATCAACTTTGCGGTCTCTCTTGATGGAACACAGAGATGGCCCATATGGCACAACAGTCCATCTTGAAGATGGAAATTAGTGACGAATGAGTTCATGCCCAACATTTTGTAAGTGTTGGAAAAATCATGGTCTGTTTCATAGAGCTGGGGCCACCCAGAGGTTTCGTGGCCGCAAGAGTCTAGCACTATGGTGAGTCTTGCGACTAGAGGTTGGTTGAGGCAATCAACGACTCGGTTGGTACTTCTTGTTTTGTACTTGATGTTGAGGTGGAATTTTTGTATGTACATGCACCACTTCTGATGGAAATCATTCTACAATTTTCCTTGGGTCTGCATGAATTGCAAGGGCTTATGATCAGTGTGGATGTTTTTCTCTTTCCCAAGAATGTAATGCCTCCACTGTCGGGAGGCTTTCATAATGGAGTACATTTCTTTGTCATAAGTAGGTTACTTACAGATGACATATGATAGTGTCTCATTGTGATACACCACGGGGCGGTCGTGCTAAGTGAGAACTACGCCCGCAACATAGTTTGAAGCATCTATCTCGATCTTGAAGGGTCGTTGTATGTCAGGTAATGAGAGTTTTGGTGTTGAGCACAAACACTGCTTCAAATCATTGAACGCTTGTTGTTGAGATAGACCCCAAACAAATTTTTCCTCACCACCTCCTCTGGTTAATTGGATTAGGGCCCATGCAATATGGGAAAACCCCAACACGAACCTGCGATAAAAATTGGTCAGGCCTAGGAAGCTTCGAAGCTCACTGAGTGAGGTTGGTGCTGGTCGATCACGGATGACCTAGATTTTGGTTGGATCCATATGCACACCATTCTGATCGATGATGTAACCAAGATATTGGACCCAGTCCATGCCGAAGGAGCATTTTTCCAAATTGGCATTTAACTTGTGTTGTCGCAGGGTGTGTAGAACTTGTTGAATGTGATGCAAGTTTCCTCCCACGTCTTGTTATAGATGAGTATGTCATCTAGATACACCACTACAAAATTATTAGTGAAAGGTCGTAGGATATCCTCCATCATCCTCGAGTTGTTGGAGAATTTGTCAATCCAAAGGGCATGACCAACCATTCAAAGAGACCTTATTTCGACTTGAAGGTGGTCTTCCATACATATGTCTACTCGATTGGGACTTGGTGGTAGCCAGACTTCAGATCAATCTTGTTGAAGTATTTTGTGCCCTTGAGTTGATCAAGGAGATCGTTGATTCGGGGAATTGGGTACCGGTTCCTGACTGTAATTTTATTTAGGGCTTGGTAATCAATGAAAAGTCTTTGTTTCTTGTCTTCTTCTGTACTATCATGATCGGTCTCCCACAAGGTGATGAGATGGGACGGATGTGGCCCCTATGGAGAAATTCTTGGATCTGTCTCTTGATCTCCTCATTCTCTAACAGGGAGCGGCGGTATATTGGCCCATTTGGTAGAGGTGCGTCGGGGGTCAGATCGATGGGATGCTTGACTTGACAGTGCAGAGGTACCCGAGTTGGCCAGGAGAAGATATCTTGCTATTCCTCCATGACCTTATCCACTTGCTTATGTTGTATGGATAGGTTGGGTGTGGAGGTCCTCGATGTGGCTTCAATATTTTGCTTGTTCAGAGAGTGAAACACGAAGAAGACAAACTTCCCAGTTTGTTAGATAACCTTCTTGCATTGCTTGGCAAAGATCAAGGAAATAGCACTAGGTGGGATAGCCTCAGGTATCCTATACAATTTCCTATTCAAAGTAATAATAACACTACGAGGCCTAGATTCATATATAGCATGACGTTTCCATAAATAAGGTTGTCCCAAAAGAACATCACAAACTTCAATAGGAGAAACGTCACATATTACCTCGTCTTTGAATGGCTTGATGTCGTATGATAGGCGACAATGTTGTATGACGCAAAGGTCGCTTCCTTGGCAGAGCCATCCAATGGTGAAGGGGTGCGGATGCAGTGTTGTCAGCATGGATCATCGCTTGATGACATCTGCTGAGATGATGTTCTTCTGACTACCTCTATCAACGATGAATTGTAGCGGGGTGCCCTTCACCCACATCTATGAATGAAAAATGAACTCACCTTCCTCTAGCTCGTTTGGTTCACTAGGATAGAACTTGGGGTAGTGGCAATGGTGGCATTGGGTTCTGCATCGATGATCTATTTTCACCTTTCTGGTTTAGACTCAGAGTTTGACCCCACATCTGAATCAGAGGCTTTCACCTCAGTCACCCGTGACTAATTTGAGCGACAATCAACAGTGTTGAGCCAGGGGCTCTGATGGAAGTCGCACCACTTCTCGGTATATTTCTTTGTCTTTCCGGTGTCCCTCTTTGCTTGCAGATTAGGCTAGTGGTCCTAAAGTTTCCCATATTTTCTTTGTCCTTTTTTCTACAGGTTGGGGCTACCATGTCCCTTCTTTTTCTGTGAGGGGTTTCCTAGCCCAAGTTATCGCATCTTTTGTTTGAGCTTCTACTCGATTTTGATGACATATCAGTAGGTCGCGTCCAAGGATGAGATGACCAGAAAATCCATTTTGGCATTGATGTATCTATGCAGACCACCACAATACTTGAGCACTAGATGTTGCTCAGAATGTTTGATACCCGTCTTGGTGCGCAAGGTATGGAAGATATTTGTAAACTCTGGCACGACTTGGTGTCTTTCCTATTGCAGTGTGGTCCATTTTGTATACAAGTCATCATAACTTCCGACAGGGTAGTATTGTTCTTTAATAGAATCCGTGAATGACTCCCAGGTGACCATGACTTTAAATAATGAGGGTCCTTCCATTTCCTTATTCTCAAAGAAAGTCTCCCACCAATATTTGATGTGGGGAACGGCTTTGAGGAGTGCATTAGTAATATTTTCTCTATTTGATAAGTTATGAATAGAAAAATACCCTTCTAGCAAATTCAACCATTTGTCTACAGTGTTTTCATCTATATGTCCTTCAAATATAGGAATATCAAAGAAGATTTGTACCTTGAAAGGGGTGGCGCTATCGCTTGAGGAAGATGCGTCACCTGTTGGTAGTCTCCGAAGGATTTGTGCAAAATTATCCATCATTTCATTCCTCTATTGCATGAGGGCTTCCTCGAGTAACATTTTGAAAGGATCTCCTGTCCCGTCATCTTTATTTTCACCTTCCATAAGAGGTCACTTGGGTGTGTGAGATATTTTTTCCTCAAGTGAAACAAGCTCAAGCCCCAATTCTTTATACCCGGACCTCGTTGGGGACATGCATTATAAATGACAAGGAGCAGACCGCTCTGATACTACTGATACGGATTTTATGAGCAGAACGAAGTGGACACAGATTATTATTATTCTTTAATAAAAAAACATATAATATGTATAAGATAAAAAAACAAAGATACAGTAAAATTGGTTTCTATTAACTCAGGAAATAAGCTAAAACTATAAAATGCAGCGGAAAACAAGCTTGTTGGAATGGTGGTGGCTTATCTTTGAGAAGAGATGTGATGATTGTGCTCATTCGAAATAAAATGAGTACAATGAGGCTTTGAAGTCCTTTTTACAATAAATATGAATGCTAAAACCATAGACATCAAAAAACCTAACCCTAGGAGATGAAGCACCAAAAGCCATGTGGGCCCCGTTGGGGTAAGTTAGTACATTAACTTCTGAGGGTCGTAACTTTTGCATACGATCTTTGTTTAGGGCGCACAATAGCTCGTTGGAAAGGTATTAATGAGGAGATTAATTTAGGGGGATCAATGAGAGCCTTCGACTATAATTGAGAGGCATGATCATGTAAAATGTCATTTAGGCCCTCAAACTAGCCCCCGAAGTTAAAAACTGCTAAAAAAAGTAAATTGTCGAAATTACCAGAAAATTGTTTTGAGTGAGTTGGAGAAGGTGGTTGGCCACCGCTATCCACTTGGATCATCCCTGGTTCCTTATTTGTTGTTGTAGGTTCTATATTTGTTGGTTCAAGAACTCTTGGGCTTGGAATATGTTCCCAAAGGTGGATTTATTCCATCTTTTTAGACGTTGTTTGAGATTTTTTAACTTCATCTAGAATTTGTACATGGGAGTGCCTCTAAGAACTGCAACTTCGTTCCATAATTATTCAATGTTTTCTTGGAAATACGGGTGAGTTAACCAGTATTTTTCGAAGCGAAAGGGATTATTTCCTAGTGTTCCACTGATATCCATTTTGAGCAGAATTGGTCAATGGTTCAAGCCTGGTGCATGGATCACTGAGGCATGCCAAGTGAGACCTTCCATCATGAAAGTTTTAGAGATAAGGAATTTGTTAAGATGATAGGAGACATGTTGGGCGTTGGATCTTCTTTTTGACCTGGTAAAGGATCCATTTATCGTCTCCATGTCAATGAGGCCTAGTGTGTCAATTATTCCTTGGAAGTGTGCATTTTCGTTGTCTAGTCTTCTAGTGCCCCCTCTTTTTTCCTCCAGGTGTTATTGGGTTAATTGTTAAGTGCGGACATAAATCAATCCCCCTAACTTCACTATGAAACTAGAACAAAACAAGACAATACACTACTCTTTCCTTAGATTTCAATTATCAAATGAGAAATGGATCTAGAACATACCTTTTAAATATCGAAGATCTGAATTCACCAATGCAATCCAAGCTCTGCCACAAGGCTTATGGAGAAAATATCTGCAAAAGACCATAATCCAATGAAGACAAGAATAATAGAGTCTACTTGATATGAAACTATGTATGTGATCAAGGAATCATACAATATGGACAAATAACATTCATATAGGAAAGAAAAGTATATCTATATTAAATAATGTGGAAGAAAGATACAACCAGATGCTTGATGTTGTCAGGTTCCTTCCAATAGTTCCTTGCTTCCCACACACTTCTACTCCATGGATTCTGAGACTGTAGATTTGATAGATACTCACAATCTATCTTGACAAAGAAAAGCTCAAAGCCAACATAGGCCCAAAAACTCCAAGCTACAAAAATTACTCAAACCCAATCAAGTTAAATTTCCCAAGCTCCCAAGCTAACTTTCTCCATGAGAGCTACTCTCCTTTTATAAGCTAAAGAGGATATGATGAGGAGGTTAGGATGATCCCACTAAATCATGAAAGCGAGTAAGATCCAAACCGCTCGGAGGCCACCTCACCATAGAAGCTTATCCTTCTAGAAGCATCGAGAAGATGCTCGTTTTTCCCACGTACAAGAATCGTCACACCCTAGCTATAGTGCAGCCTGCAACGACGTCGCAGTATAGCTTCAGAGAAAGATGTGGAAATCAGGCATCGCCGCACCCTACGTATAGTGCATCCTATGGCGATCTTACTTAATAGCGTTTTTACAAAGGAAAATACAATTTCTTCTTTAAGGCAAAGTTCTTCTCCCTTAATTCTTCAGGAATTTGGGCCACTGATCCTTCTAAAGACAAAGGATAGGTTTACATCATTAATGGTCATAGGGATGACGAAAATAATGTGTAACACCTAGTTACATATCGTGTTGAAATCTTCCCTCGGGAACCAACATTGATTTTCAATGTGATTGGCAATCCATTCCAGGTGGTGGAGAATGGATGCCTTGTCTCTTTGGGTGGTGAGGCCATACACATTTGATGAAAAATTAGGTTTGTTTGATCCAATGATCCTATAGGAGGATGAGATGATCCATTTGGAGGTAAAAAACCCTCCATGAGGATAGTGGAAGGGTTCCAAAGTATGGAAAGGCCCCCTTCTATACGAATCATGTCAGTTTCGATGACTCTTGCTTGCTTTGTGCATTTTGTGAGAATTTGAATAACTTCATCTTAGCGCATTTCATTTCTTGTAAAAAGAGAATATATGGTTGATCTTTCATGATTATTTCTTGTAGCATACATTGCTTGCTACGTCCATTGAGACCCCTAATGTTCCATGAGAGAAATTTCATGATGAGGGTGAGGTTTGGAGAGGGGGAAAGTTGTCCACGATTAGGTGGAGTTGTCCTGAGTTTACGAGGAAGTGGCCTATTTCTTGGATGAGTTGTTGTTTTGGTTTTCTGCCCCTTTTCTTCTCTTCTTTTGTGTGTTTACGTTGGTCTTTTGAAGGCCTTCATTGGATTCCTAGGCCAGAGTTTTCTCTAACCGATCCGCCCATTGAAGATTTAAGGAAAAATTTGTGCACTTTGCATAACTGTTCTGGTGGGATTGTGTAAAGCTCTTGTTTCATGTACGCATGTTCTAGATGTATCACGTCAGTTCCTGCCAGGTAATGGTCTTCAAGGTCAATGTTAGGGTCCCCAATGTCCATTCCTAGACTGGCTAGCAAAGCAGTGTCAGAGGGAATGATTAGAGGATCTTGGTTCTGAGGTGGAAGATCCACTGATTTACCTTTGGAGTTCAAGAAGGGATTTGACTCAGGCGGAGAAGTCGAGGGGTTGAGGTGATTCTCCGGGATCTGTTGTAGGGATTCAAAGAAGTTTTTGGTATAGGTTCCATCCAAGGAAGGAGGGGTCACTTTTCTTATTGGTTTACTGTGGCGGCCAGTGAATTGAGTGTAATCTTCCTTGGCTTTGTCAGAAGATGCAGGATCTGCCTTGCTAGAACTATTAAGAGGGCATTCACGGCCAATGAATTGAGTGTAATCATCCGTTAGGAGGATGAGATGATCCATTTGGAGGTAAAAAACCCTCCATGAGGGTAGTGGAAGGGTTCCAAACTATGGAAAGGTCCCCTGCTATACGAATCATGTTGGTTTCGATGACTCTTGCTTGCTTCGTGCATTTTGTGAGAATTTGAATAGCTTTGTCTTGGTGCATTTCATTTCTTGTAAAAAGAGAATATATGGTTGATCTTTCATGATCCTTTCCGGTAGCATGCATTGTTTGCTATGCCCATTGAGACCCCTGATGTTCCATGAGAGCAGCTTCATGATGAGGGTGAGGTTTGGAGAGGGTGGATCTGCATAACTGGTCTGGTGGGATTGTGTAAAGCTCTTGTTTCATGTACGCATGTTCTAGATGTATCACATCAATTCCTTCCAGGTATCGGTCTTCAAGGTAAATGTTAGGGTCCCCAATGTCTATTCCTAGACTAGCTGGCAAAGCGGTGTCAGAGGGAATGATTAGAGGATCTTGGTTAGGTGGAAGATCCACTGATTTACCTTTGGAGTTCAAGGAGGGATTTGATTCAGGCGGAGAAGTCGAGGGGTTGAGGTGATTCTCCGGGATCTGTTGTAGGGATTCAAAGAAGTTTTTGGTATAGGGGCCATCCGAGGCAGGAGGGGCCGCTTTTCTTGTTGGTTTCCTGTGGGGGTCAGTGAATTGAGTGTAACCGTCCTTGGCTTTGTCAGAAGGATCTGCCTTGCTAGAGCTATTAAGAGGGCATTCGCGGCCAGTGAATTGAGTGTAACCGTTCGTTAGAAGGTGCAGGATCTGCCTTGCTAAAACTATTTAGAGGGCATTTGCGAAAAAGATGACCATTTTCACTGAAACTGAACAGTTTGTGCTCATAGTCTAGGGTTTGGGACAATTCCTCATCGTGATATTCCAGAGTTATGGCACCACGAAGGGGTTTGAAAATATTAAGATAGGCGGATGGTACCCCGACGTCCTGGCGAAACTCCACACCGTTTTCATTTATGATTTCTCATCTGCTAGGTGGAGGCGCGGCACAAACATGTGGCTGGTTACAATATCTGGAGCTTGCTTCGTGTCACCGGAAGCACTCATTTTGGTTGCCGGAGGAATGGAAAACGATGAAAATGATCTGCGAGAAGCAACAGTTTTCAAAGTAGAGGAAGACGAGTGGAAGGTTCTTCCTGATATGAACTAGGATCGGGAGCCCTGCTTTGGTGTTTTCATTGACGGGAAATTTTTCGTTATCGGTGGTTGCAATGCTCAGTCGGTTGATGGATGGGAACGGAATGCAGAAGTTTACGATCCAGAAAAAGGGGCGTGGAGCACGCTTCAGAATATGTGAACGGTCCGCAATGGGGAACGCCCTCTACCGTTTGGATGTGCAGTTGGTTCATCCGACGGGCTCTTCTATTGGTTCCGGTTCCAGAACGAGCAAGGAGTGATGGTATATGATTCCAAGGGAAACGGTAGTGCTCTTCCAGAAACCCTTGGAACGATCGTGTGTTGCGTAGCGTGGCGTGACAAATTTTTTGTTAGCGGTTATGTTGAGGGTACTCGCCGTGATAATTTTTTCTACATGTTGAGGCCTCCACTTATAGCGGTAGCGCAAGACGAATTCTTTGGAGAGTGGGATGCCATTCCCATTACTATGCCCCAACACTCTCACGTGGACTGTGAAAAGTTACGTCCGTTACTTTTGAGATTAAAAACTAAAACCATAATGCATAGCACGCGGGGAAGTTAATAAGTCAGTGACTGAACTCTGGTCACTAACTTATTAGTTAGTGGCACAGCCGCAAAATCGGCTGGTGAACGCCGATAGATATCGACAATAAAACCCAGTATACGCAGTTAAAACCAGGATCAGGGAAATAAAAAATAAAATAAACCCCAAGGTGAACGCCGATAGGTATCGGCATTAAAACCCAGCGTACGCAGTTAAAACCAAAAATATTAAAAAAAAAAAACAAAAAAAACCAATCAGGAATAGGGAAAAAAAATTAAAAAAAACCCTCCCAGCCATAATAAAATAATAAAAGAACCAGGCGCACTATCTTAAAACCCCTTGCGTAAGAAAATCTCCTTGCACAGTATATAATTGTTGCACAGTATATAATTGATGCAGTGAAAACCAAAATAACAACCTTTATTTACAACTTTAAATAATCGATCAATTATTATCATTTTGACATACTCTATGAATATAGAACTTGGAAATCCAAAAGTTAATCTTAAATGTGGTAATTTCAAAGGTTAATCAGTTAAATGTGGCAATCATATGGTGGTACAGTAATTTCTTAATATGATTAGGTAAATGTTAAAAAGTAATCAGATTGAGTGATGTATTCAAAAATACAAGGAAGTTATGAAGAGTAAATCACATTCATTGATTTGAGAGGACTACTAAGAATATTAAATTAAATTAAAGGAAGTTATGAAGAGTAAATCACATTCATTTTCAATTGTTAGCCATCACATTAGAATTTTAAATTAAAAGATGATTAATTGTGCCCATCTTCAATAGATATACAGCCTAATTATTAACATTTATTTTATATAATGGGATTTTCTATTGCATTGATTGGATTAAACAAACCTGGTTGTATGCTCAAAATTCCCATTAATTTTTTTGAGAGGATGGTAAAAGTTCCAATTATTTTTTTGAACGTTTTCAAAATCCAATTTCAGTTTAAATTTAAGACATTCTGCAGTTCAAGCTTGGTTTCAAATTTAAAGTAATTCAGTATTTTAGAAAGAGTTTGATAACTCAAATGCCTTTATGTTTTGCTGTGCATCTTTTCAGTACAAATCCAATGGCTTAATGAAGCTCCAATATCATTTTAGATTTTTAAAGGGAGATGATAATATATTTACTCTAAAAAGAATTAAATTTATACATAATTTATTAAATTATATTACATATTTGATTATTAAATTTACAAAATTGCAATTATATATTTATGTTTAGTCAGCGGTCAAAACTTTTTTTTAAGCTAAAATTATGTATTATTTTTCAAAGTCAAAATTTACATGATAAATTCATGACACTCATGCTAAGGCTCCAGCCCAGCACGAGGTGTTAAAATTCCAAAAAATACTTGTCCAAAATGGCTGTAAAAAAAACACTATAACATAGTTGAAGCAATGTCTATGAGCATGCCAGAAAAGAAGTGGATGAGATCTTGTTATCCACACTCAAAATACAAGAATCAAAATAGCACACTTCATGCAGATTATTTTCTATGAGGAAAAGTATGTCTGTTAGGAAAAGTATGTCGGGACAATTCAGGGCACTTTGGAACCATGACCGATTGAAGAAGATTCTCTCGACTGTGCCTCTGTGATGCAGGTCCTCTCATCCTAAATCCATGAGCGAGTGCAACTTTTGCACCATCAGTTAGGAAGGGGCGAGTAGGAGGAAGAAAAAGGATTTGGAGGCTAGGTGGATTTCCTCAGGAAGAAATGTGATCCATGTCTGTGTGGCAAGAACAATCGCAACCAAACGCTTTAGGGAGACTACAACCACGACCACGGAGGCTAAGAAAACGACTACCATCCCACTTTGGCTTGCCGCGTTCTCTTGGCTTGCCTCATTCTCTTGGCAAGCCAAGAGAATGAACAGCATTGCCACCCCATCATTCTATTCGTTGGAAGGAAAGCAAGATCACAGAATGAATACTGACTAGGATGGAAATATGGTCGTTGGATCATTCTTAAGCTCGCCCGTTTCCTCTGCTTCTGCTTTAATGCTCACTGGAGATTCAAAATGCCTCACATATTTTAACAATGTTTAAATAAGTTTGGCAATTAGGGTACATTTATCGTTTTGGTTCAGGATATTATACATGTCTCAGCATATTATGATTTATGATATTTTTAGTGTGTATTATTAACATAATATCTTTCTTTTCAAAATCCAAAATCTAAGATTAAAATAAATTTAAACTTATATTATTTGAATCTAATCACAATCCAAAATCTAATCCAAAATCTAAGATTAAAATAAATTTAAACTTATATTATTTGAATATGAGAGGTATGCATTTTAAATTTCAGTGTCTTGCATCTATTCCACGGATTTCTTTCAACGCCTTCGGATGGTGGATACTGTTGAAGATTTGGGAATCGATAGACATTTCAAAATTGAGATAAAAGTATCGCTTGATTATTCTTGATTATGTTTACAGGTTAGTTCCGAATCTATAATGACTGTTTTATGAAGATATAAAACATTGAATATGTATTTAGAGGAGTAGGGTATTTACCTTTCTATTGACTGTTTTATCTAGATATAAAAGATCAAATATATATTTAGAATATGTATTGAATATGTATTTAGAGGAGTTTTTTTTGAATATGTGTTGAATATGTATTGAATATGTGTTGAATATGTATTTAGAGGAGTTTTTTTTTAATATGTATTGAATATGTGTTGAATATGTATTTAGATCAAATATATATTTAGAATATGTATGGAATATGTATTTAGCATATTCAATACATATGTATTGAATATGCTTCAAGTAGGGTTGGAATAAAGATGAGCAGCATGCTCTGGTTATCCCTCGGAGTACATTAAGTACCTAGCACATCGAGCTAACATGCCATGTTTACTTATGACAGCGGCATAATTATAATCAATCGTTTCATATTCTTCAGTCCTTTCAGTTCTTCATATTCTTCGTTTCATCTTACCAAGCGTAATCCTTTCGGCGTTCACCTACATTGAGTGAGCAGAGGGAGGTTGCAAGTCTATTTTATGGTGACAACCACGTGCCTGAGGATTATACTAGTCAGACCCTCTCTTTGACTTGCCCCTTTTCCTTGGCATCAGGAGGATGTAGAGGAGAGGAGGGGAAATAAAATTCAGCCAGACGGGATGGACACGTTGGAGAAGGGACTGAATGTCACGGTAGAAGCTTAGAAGTGTAGGAGACGAAAGGTAAGGATGAACGAGATAACCCGCCACCGAGATATAGAGCCGAGGGCACCTATTCACATGATGAGACCTGTTGGGGTACCATCCCATCGACATAACATCGCCTTTGTGGAGGATTTGCATCATCTAAACCTCGCTTGTGTGGGGGAGATGGTGCGGGTACGCTGCCTAGAGAATGAACTGCCTTGATTTAACTACCGTCATAAATAGATTGTGGTGTTGTATATGTGGCAAGGCACATGACTAGATGATGCCAATTGTACGCTTGCTAGGGTTGTGGGCATTATTTTTGCGACAGCCCATCCAGGAAGTGATGAGTGCTCAGGGCTTGGTCCATGCATGTGCTTACAATGGGGGTGATCCGAGAGGAAAACAAGGTTGCAACAGAAGTCCCCTTCCTTCAAGTCAACTCTGAAATTCAGCACTTTTTCCACAACTTGATTTTATTTTCTTTGAACATGGGAGGGAATGATCACCAGGTGTGGCGGAAGAATATTTTTTATCTGAACTAGTCCATTGATTAGTCTCCATCTCAGGGAGACCCATTCCATATATGCTCCATTGAGGAGGTGCGAGAGGAGGTTAATAATGATCTGTGAATCCCCTTCCACGACGAGAAGCTTGAGACCTTGATCAAGGGTCGCTTGGAGGCAATTGAGTTTTCCTCATAGTTTGGCTATGTTGTTGGTGTTGTGCCCCAAGTTCACCACTATTAGAAGAAGGATATATCCTATATCCTTTGTTGTTACGTATAGAGGATCTAAAACCTGTTGGGCCGGGATTGCCTTTGGATGCACCGTCAAAGTTGATTTTGAAGTAACCTTCCTCCAAAGGCCATTGGGAGGGAATTTCTTGGCCTAAGAGTCTAGGAGCGATCTTGGGAGGGGTGGGGGTAAATCGTAGTTGAAATGCGTTAAGAATGAGTTGCTCTTGAGGAGGGAAGGTCATGTTGAAGTCCATCCATGGGTGTAAGTTTATTGTTTCCTTGATGTCAAGCTGATTTTTTTACGAGATTGCTTGCCATCCTAGGGGAGTGGATTTGAAGATGGGATGATTCCTCTCTTTCCCCAACTACCATAGAATGAATCTAGGAAGCAGTTGCCATACATGATTGAGGATCGGAGAGTGAAAGATTAAGTTTCTCAATCCTTCAATGGTTTCCCTGAGGCTGGTGCAGCTTATGTTCGATACTCTCCAAATTTGTGAACTGAAGGAACATAAGTTGAGGAGGTTATTTTTAGTTTCCTCCTCGTTGCAGCATAGAAGACATCATGAAGGTCCTATGAAGCCCCTTTTTGTTAAATAGTCCCAAGTGAGAATGATGTGCGCAACTAGTAGAGAAAGGTGTTGGTCTTGGGCCAGAGATGGGATCCCCATATCTTATCCCACGCCGCATATTTTGGGAGATAATCATGTCCTGCACTAAGATAGTAGGCTTTTTTGAGGTTGAAGGTACCCGTCGTGGAGGGTGGAGGTTGAAGGTATAATTTTTAAGGGTTTAATTGGTTAATGTAGAGTCTCCAAAGATGTGCTTTAACTTTCAAAATAACAAATTTAATTCTCAAAAAAAAATCAACCTATATCACACGTTCAATTCTCCACCTAAGATCAACCTGACCGACTTAAAGGCTCTAAACCCTCACATTATAAAGACGACACTTCACCTTTTAAAATAAGGTTCAATGATTTAACTAGAGAACTTAAATATATAAAAGGCATGGTTGGGATGTGAAATTTAACAAGTAACCTTAAGTATATAAAGGCAATCGATGGGATGTCAAATTCTATCGCTAGTTTCATATTCATTCTCCCCTCCAATAGTATCAATTTGTACTAGGTTAGTGGGTAGTGCCATTGACTATGGACCTTTTTCCGGCCCTTCCAAGGGACTTAGGTCTACAATATCGGCTAAGAATGCCTTACACATCCCACAACAACCTCGCAAATAGTGTCTTACACATCCCACAACAACCTCGCAGCTGTCTGTAGAAGCTCGCAGGCGGCGGTGAACAGCCCCCAGTTCTATCAAGACTGAAAAAAGCTTGGGATTTCCGAGCAGTGTATATGTTTGATCGAGCTCCGGCAATATCGTTGTACTGACACTCCTACTGATCTACAGTTTGTGATTCATGTGTATGACCCTCTGCAAGGCACCTGTGAAACACTCCCTCGCCTTCCCCACTTCCCTTGTCATCATCATGGAATTCCACTCCATTGTCACTGCGTTTGTGTGAAACAGAATCTTGTTTTGATGGGCAGATGGGACCGCGACATCTGGGGGAAACTCTTCACCGTTTTCATCTATGATTTCTCGTCTGCTAGCCGGAGCAACGACACAAACATGCCGCTGGTTACAATATCTTGCGCTTGCTCCGTATCCCCGGAAGGCTTCATTTATGTTCCCGATGGATTGGAAGACGATGAAACTGCTCTGCGAAAAGCAACAGTTTACAATGTAGAGGAAGACGAGTGGAAGCTTCTTCCTGATATGAGAGCGGGATCCCTGTTTTGGTGTTTTCATTGACGGGAAATTCTTCGTTATCGGTGGTTTCAATGCTGAGTCGGTTGATGGATTGGAGCGGAATGCGGAAGTTTACAATCTAGAAAAAGGGGTGTCGAGCACGCTTCAGAATATGTGGACGGTCAGCAATGGGAAACGCCCTCGACCGGATGGATGTGCGGTTGGTTCATCCGACGACCTCTTCTATTGGTTCCAGAACAAGCAAGGAGTGATGGTATATGATTCCAAGGAAAACGTTTGGAGGGCGGCGGGTTCTCTTCCAGAAACCCTTGGAAGGATCAACTGTTGTGTAGCGTGGCGTGACAGATTTTTTGATGAAGTCTCCGCCGAGGGTACTGGCCGTGATAATTTTTTCTACATGTTGAAGCCTCCGCCGCTTATAACAGTAGCGCAAGAAGAATTCTTTGGAGAGTGGGATGCCATTCCCATTACGATGCCCAACACTCTCACGTGGACTGTGATCAGTTTTTTCTCTCTGTCGTTACTTTTGAGATTTAAAACTAAAAATTTTTAGCATATCACGCCAGGATCACCGCTAAATGAATACATAAGTGACTGAACTCTAGTATGACTAGCACAGCCACAAAGTGGCTGGTGAACGCCGAAATAAGATAGTTGGGCGATCCAATATGAAATGCATGGACAGCTGAAACGCATATAGAGCTGAGGAAATCCAAAAATTAAATGTGGTAATTCCAAAGGTTAATCAGTTAAACCTGGCAATCATATGGTGGTACAGTAATTTCTTAATATGACAAGGTAAATGTTAAAAAGTAAACACATTAACTGATGCATTTAAAAATACAAGGAAGTTATGAAGAGTAAATCACATTCATTGATTTGGGAGGAGGACTAAGAATATGCCAACATCTTCAATTGTTAGCCATCAGATTAGAATTTTAGATCAAAAGGTGATTAATTGTGCCCATCTCCAATAGGTATACACCTTTCGGCGTAAAAAATTTATTACATTTGTGCTTTAAAAAGGTAGTTATTATTGACATTTGTCTCATATAATGAGATTTTCTATTGCAAGGGATTCGATTGAACAAGCCTGGTTAAAAAATCCAATTACTTTTAGCATTTCCATAATTCAATTTCAGTTTAAATTTAGGGCAATCTACATTTCGAGCTTGGTGGGATAGCTAAAATTTCAAATTTAAAATATTTCAGTTTTTAAAAAGGAGTTGTATATACAACTAAAATGCCTTAATACTTTCTTGTAGTATTAATGATATGTGAATCCCCTTCCACGAGGAGAAGCTTGATACCTTGATCAAGGGTCGCTTGGAGGCATTTGAGCATGCATAATAGTTCAACTATGTTGTTGGTGTTGTGCCCCAATTTCACCACGATTAGAAGAAGGATATATCCTTTGTTGTTACGTATAGAAGATCTGAAACTTGTTGGGCCTTGATTGCCTTTGGATGCACTGTCAAAGTTGATTTTGAGGTAACCTTCCTCCAGAGGCTGCTAGTGGGAGGGACTTTCTTGGCATAAGAGTCCGGGAGTGATCTTAGGAGGGGTGGGGGTAAGTCGTAGTTGACAAGCGTTAAGAATGAGCTGCTCTTGAGGAGGGCAGGTCATGTTGAAGTCCATCCATGGGTGTAAGTTTATGTTTTCCTTGATGTTAAGATGATTTTTTTATGAGATTGCTTGCCATCCGAGGGGAGTGGATTTGAAGATAGGACGATTCCTCTCCTTCCCCAACTGCCATAGAATGAATCCAGGAAGAATTTGCCACACATGATTGAGGATGGGAGAGTGAAAGATTGAGTTTCTCCATCCTTCAATGCTTTCCCTGAGCCTGGTGCGGTTTATGTTTGATGCTCTCATGATGATGGTGCACTGATCCCAAATATGTGAACTGAAGGGACATAAGTTGAGGAGGTGATTTTTAGTTTCCTCCTCATTGCCTCATAGAGGACACCATGAAGGTCCTATGAAGGCCCATTTTGTTAAATTGTCCCAAGTGAGAACGCTATGGTGCGCGACCACTAGAGAAAGGTGTTGATCTCAGGCAAGAGATGGGATCCACATATTTTATCCTAGGTCGGATATTTTGGGAGGTAGTCATGTCCTTCACTGAGATAGTAGGATTCTTTAAGGTTGAAGGTACCCTTCGTGGAGTGACCCCATCTGAGGATGCCCTTCCCCTGTCGGAATTAAATCTTTCTAGAGTTGAATTTTTCTAAATAAGGCTGAAGATTCACCTGAGGGGGAATATTAAGGTCATCGTGGGAAGATTTCTAACTACGCCAACTCTCACACATTTCATTATGATTCCAGTAATCTGCAACCTTAACAAGTCCTCCACTTTCCAATTGAAATTTATATTCGATCGCTATAGGATCCTAGTTGAGGACAAGCAGTTGTTTCCATAACTCGTTCCAGAAGGATGCAGAGTTACCATCTTGTATTTCCCAGAACGAGTGGTCCATTATTACCCTATTGTTTCGCTGGGATGCGTTCTAAATTAAAGACCCTGGACAGTGTCCTTTCCATCTGACCATATTCTCCTCCAAAGTGGTGGATGTGTATTTCCTTCTCCATAAGCACACTGAGAGGTCTATGGGATTATTTAACTACCGCCACCATATTTTTGTTCTTAAGACCTTGTTGAGAGTTGACCGGATCTCTAAGTGTTATTTCTCCTACGTGCTTTGTCCTGCAGGTTTTCATCCAAATTACCAAAGCCCATTTGTGTCCTCCTTTGGTGCCCTTCCATAAGAAGTTCCTCTGTAGGTTTCAGATGGCTTTTAGAATGAAGCTTCAAGCTGAAAGGGCTGAAAAGGAGTAAATGGGGAGGGCTTGAAGTATAGACTTAAGAAGAATCAATCGACCAAGGATATTGAGGGAGCGGAAGGTGTAAGAGGATAAATGCTTCCTGATATTAAACATGAAATCCTCCCATGAGTTATTCCTCAAAGATTTATGAATGAGTGGAATGTCGAGATACTTGACCGAAAGGGAACTTCGGGTGAACCCTAGGAGCTAAGTGATATGGATTTGCACCATGAGGAGCGTGTTGAAGAAGAATATTTGAGATTTTTCCTGATTGATGTCCATGCCAAAGGCTTCACAGAACGTTTGTATGATGTAGTGGATGCGGATATGGTGACGTTGATTGAGTAGTTGAGGCCCTCTACCATAATGATAAAAAGAAAGGGTGAGAGTGGATCACCTTGTATGATGCCTATAGAGGGGGAGAAGTGAGATTAATGATCCAAGAGACCCAACAATGGTCGAAGCCAAAGGAAAGAAGGGTGGCGTTCATATAGTCCCAACTGAGTTTGTCAACAACTTTAGAGAGATCAATTTTGTTAAAATTTCAAACCCCAACCCAGTTTCAATCTCGCTGATTTTTCAGCCAAAGTTAAATGCCCAAACCCAGTTTCAGCACTATTTCAGCACAGTTTCAGCACAGTTTCAACATATAAAAACTTAGGAGAAAATAAACTTCAGAACTGAAACATGAGGATTCTGAACATCATTTTCAACGCAGAAATAAAATATCAGCAGTATGCAAAACTCAGAAAATTTAGACACAAGAATTTTCGGTCTAACTTCGACCCTGGAAAAACCCACAAGGGGAAAACCAGTGAGAGAGGGCTTTTATTATTATTGAGATTCTGAGAAATTTATTTTACAACATATTCATCTTCAGAAATTTACACAAACTTATCTGGACTTTCTTTCGCAAAAAATCCTTCTGAACAGTCCTGGAAAATGCTCCTCGATTTCTATCCTAGAAATTCGTACAACTGTACGACTGTCCCAATAATCAATGTTGTACGGACTGTCTCAAAATTTGTGCCAAAACTCTGCTAAGACTATATGAAAAACCTAGCATGAACAGCTCCATGAAAACCGTGCTGTACGACCCTCAAAATTCATGCCAAACTGTACGGACTGTACAAAAATACACTCAGAAAGTAATTGCAGCAGTTACCTTAATTTATGTGCCAATAAATGGTTGTACGGTAGCCTTGGGATGCATTCCAAACTCCTCAAAAATTATTCTATTGTCTCCCTCAATTTTTGTGCATGAAAAATGGTTGTACGGCCTCTAGAAATCCATACCGTACGGTCTGCATTAATGGTTGTACCTTGTCTTGATATCCGTGCTAGCTTGCTTCCTTGGGATGCGCACCCAACTCTGCAAATGCTTCCTCTATTTCTCCAGCTCGACCTCCTCTCTTTTCTCTCTTTCTCTCTCAACAAGAAATGAATGAACTACCCACAATGGGTGCACCCTCTTGCCCTAATCGACCTCATGAGGGAAGGTGAGGGGTTTTCTAATCTAACGGTTGAGATTAGATTAGATGGGTGGTTGAGATTTGGTGTATCTTCAATTACCCTCAGTTTAGTCATAAAGTCACCTTTTAATTTGCATCTCACAAATTAATTGACTAGGACCCACATTAGGCACTTTCTCCCCCTTAGGTGCCTAGGGAAGAGAAACACTTGCCTTGGTACCTTATTTAAATTATAATTTTAACACTCCCTCATACCGAGGAAAGTGTTACTCACCACTCCAAGCTTGTCCCTGAAAAATACAAACTTGCCTCTGCCCAATGCCTTGGTGAGTATGTCTACAACTTGCTCCTCTGTAGATATGTAATGTAGCTCCACAGCTCCTCTATGAACATAATCACGGATGAAGTGATACCAAATCTCGATATGCTTAGACCGGTCATGTGATACCAAATCTTTATATGCTAGGACCGGTCATGAAAAAATCGATTCTCCGAGAGTTTGATGCAACTCATTATCACAAGTAGGAATCATCAGAAATTTCAACCGCATTAATCAACAATCCAACCAACATCTTGTAAAGCCAAAGGGCCTCACAACTAGCCTAACTAGGCTGCCATATACTCATCCTCTATTGAACTCAAAGCCACCACTTCGCTTCTCGACGTAACCAAGGCACTATCAAGGATCCTCTAACTGGCAAGACTTGAAGTGTTTTTCCTGTCACTAACACATGCTGCCCAATCCGAGTCTCAGATAGCCAACCGCATTTAACTCATCTCCTCTATGATAGTCCAAACCATAATCTACTTGGCATCACAAAGATGCTCGCAGCACATGCTTTTCTAACACTGCACTCTCCTAGCCTCCACCATGAATCGATCGAGAGTGTTAACAGTAAAACAAATATCTCGGCCTCGGTATTGACCAAATACATCAATGGGTCCGACCAACCGATGATACAAAGTGGAATCCACTAACCGTGACTCAGAAGCATGAATCTTATTCCAGTTGGTAATCATAAGAGTGGTCATACCGCTATCTCCCATCCAAATCGCTTATAATGTCACACACATACTTCCCCCGCCCCAGGAAGATGTGTCCAGGGTTCTGCCAAACCTCCAATCCCAAAAATAATGCATCAATCCAATATCTTTCATCTCGAATTTAGAAGTCAATGTTTGTTTGCTTTCAACAATGAGTCTTTCTGAGCCTGTGATGAAAAGATAATCCACATATAGCAGGAGAATGAGAGGATTCTCTCCAACTATAATGAAGTATAGGTTGGGATCCACTCTACTCTTCTCAAAACCAACTGCTATAAATAGGAATCTATCCTCGAAAACCAAGCTCTAGGATCTTGTTTCAAACATACAATGCTTTCTTCGGCCTACAACACATGAGACTCTCTCCCATGCACATCAAAGCCCAATAGTTGCTCTCAATATACACTCCTCTATAAGACCATTCAGAAATGTGGTCTTCTCATTCCATCCGGTGGATCTTCCAACCTATCTCTAATGCAATGGAGATCAATGCCTCGATCAAGTGTAGGTATCTAGAAACGACGAAAGGTCTCTCAACAAGGTCAACTCCCTCAACTGAAAACCCCCGAGCCACAAAGCAATCTTTGTACTTCTCAATGATTCCATCCACAAGAAGATGCTTTAGCTTAGAGCCACCGAAGTCACCACTGACTTCTCGTGTCTAGGGAACAACTTCCTCAGACATTGTTCTTCAAGGATGGAATTAATTTCTTCTATCATGGCATATCTCCATACTGGCTTTGGGAGGCCTCCTCAAAGGTGGAAGGCTCGGGCTCCCGAATACTGCTCACCATTGCGACATAGTTTGAAACCTCTTGGGAGGTTTACTCTCCTTCACTGCATGTCTGGGATTCCCCACAGAACCATGTGCCTCCCTCAAAGAATCTTGAAACCACTTGGGATTCTTCCTCTCTTAAGTAGTGTCCTATGGAGGGGACTCTCCCTACTCAACCCCATTCCGCCGGTCAATGATCCTGGGTAGGTAGACCCCAAGTACATGATCTGAAACCGGACCGTAGTCTCAGAACTCCAACTCAGGTCTCACACCGGTGAACTCAGAGTCACCGGGTTGGTGGCCCTGCAAACTATGTGTCATCAGAGGTGTTAAGTGGCTCAATTAACTGAGATGAAGAATGCTCACCTCTCTGCCCCTCTAGACTTCCTAAAGGCCTGTCCTCCTCAAATCTGACATCCTCCTCAAGACAGTCTTCTGCTGAAGAAGGTAAATACAAAAGTCTTTGAAGTCTCACCGTACCCAACAAAGATCCCTCTCTTTCCATGGGCTCTTAAATTTTTCCTCTTCTCAGAAAGGACATATGAATAAGTGATGCACCCAAAAATCCGAAGTGTCTTGCACCAGCTTCTTCCCCAGAATCCTCCTCGAGTCATAAGCCTCACGCCTCATGAGATCTCCTGCTCGGGCAGATAAACCTGGCATGCCTCTACCCATAGAAATAGTGGCAGCCCCCGATCATGTAACATGGCTCAAGAGCCCTTCCAATGGCCCTATTTTCCTCTTTGCAACCCCATTTTGTCGAGGGCTGGCGAACAAATAACTCCTCCCCGATGTCTTTCTCGCACAAAAGTCTGATGAACTCCTTTGGCATACTCACCCCCATTGTCCGATTCGTGACTGATTTTCTTGTCTCGTTCTCCACAAGAGCTTTGGACTCCTGGAACCTACTAAAGACCTCGTCCTTGGCCTTCATGAAGAAAACTACCCACTTCCGAGAGAAGTCATCAATGAATACAACATAGTATAGGGATTCAATCAATCCATGCCGAAGACATCGGCCACATACATCTCGAATGTATATGATCAAGTATCCCTGCCGCTCTACTTTACCATTACCTCTCGAAAAGTTGTTTTGGTGTACTTTCCCAAAGAACATCCCTTGCACAACTCATGGTGCTCAAAACTGAAATCTGGAACTCCCGAACACTATCTCCTCGAATCCCTCAAAGCCCATGGTGCAATGTCATCCCTATGTGCCATATCTCACATAGGTCAATGTCACGGGCCGTAGAATGAATCAATGCTCTCTAATCGGCCGGAACAAAAACTTGTACAACCTCTCATGTCTAGTACCTATCACTTCTATTGAAGTGATGCTAGACCCCTTTGGGAAAAGGAGAACCTACCCATCACAGAACAAGAACTCACAGCCCTTCTCCTCAATAGTAGAAATTGATATTAAGTTCTTCTTCAAGCCCGAACATAAAGAACCTCTGTCAGTCATGGGAGGCAAAGACTCCTTCAAATGATATGGTCCCACAACCACCCACCTGATCTCTCCCTGGGTCTCCAAGCACTACCATGCATCTCCCAACAGTAACATCCGCCAAGTGCTCACAAACTCAAGTTGTCATGGAAAGAGCATCCACTGTCAATATATCAAGTATCTGGAGTAGTGGTCCCCGAGGAAAGACACACAATCAAGGAAAAAATTCCTTGTCAAACTTTGTGGAAAACTCTTCCACTTTTGCTGAAGCCGCTGTTTGTTTCTTCTTCTTGTTTGGACATTGTCCCTATAGTGCCCAAACTTATGGCGTGCAAAGCACTTGAATTTCATGTCTTTCTTCCCTTCACCTTTGCGCTTCTGTCCTCCCTTTGCACCCTTTCTCGAACTTATCATAGTGGTAGCAAGAGCCACATTCTCTCCTCAAGACTAGTAGATGAATCGCCATGTGTACATGACTCTCCGGTTCTCCCTAACAAGTCATCCCAAAGACTTTCCTAGTTGGGAAGCTTCTCCTTAGAAACAATGCCCTCCACAAAACAACCCATTGTTTGGAAACACCAAATAATGTTGTTCTCACAAGATCACTTTCAACTATGGCTTCCCCCACAACTCCCAAGCTCATTCCTCACCTATGTCAATCTAGTAAGGTATGTGACCCACATTTTCAGCCTTGGTCATTTTATTCTCTTTAGTTTTTCCCTCAAAACCATCTTTCGGTTCTCATTTGTACTCTGGTACAATTTAGTCAAAGGTTCCCACATCTCATAGGCATGTGTCTTCCCCGTCAAGTGAGGAATCAAATGATCCTTGATGGCATCAAGAATAAATCTCTTAACCCTGATACTCTTCTTAGTATAGCCTGCAAGAAAAGTAGCATTAGTAGGTACCACAATAGGATGAGTAGTGGTATTCTCCACAATGCCCCACAACTCGTTCTCTTGCAAAAGCAAGATCATCCTCTCCTTACAAGCACCAAAATTTGTTGCCCCATCAAGTCTGTCCTCAACTCTTAGACCAGTAGCCATGTCCCTTTTTCTGCTGAAAATCACAAATTCAAAAAAATTGCACTGTGAAGTCACTGTTGTCCCAACTTTCTGTCTGCTAAAATTTTTTCTTCCCTTCATCTCAGCTCTGATACCATGTTAAAATTTCAAACCCCAACCCAGTTTCTGTCTCACTAATTTTTCAGCCAAAGTTAAATGCCCAAACCGAGTTTCAGCAATGTTTCAGCACAGTTTCAGCATATAAAAACTTAGCAGAAAATGAACTTCAGAACTGAAACATGAGGATTTTGAACATCGTTTTCTACGCAGAAATAAAATATCAGCAGTATGCAAAACTCAAAAAATTTAGACACAAGGATTTTTGGTCTAATTTTGACCCGGGAAAAACCAGTGAGAGAGGGCTTTTTATTGTTATTGAGCTTCTGAGAAATTTCTTTTACATCATATTCATCTTCATAAATTTACACAAACTTATCTGGACTTTCTTTCGCAAAACATCCTTCTAAACAATCCTAGAAAATGCTCCTCGATTTCTATCCTAGAAATTCGTACAACTGTACAGTTGTCCCAACAATTAATGTTGTACAGACTGTCTTGAAATATGTGCCAAAACTCTGCTAAGATTGTATGGAAAACCCATCATGAACAACTCCTTGAAAACCGTGTTGTACGTCCCTCAAAATTCATGCCAAACTATACGGACTGTACGGAAATACACAGAAATTAATTGCAGCAGTTACCTCGATTTTTGTGCCAATAAATGGTTGTACGACAGCCTTGGGATGCATGCCAAACTCCTCAGAAATTATTCTTCTATCTCCCTCAATTTATGTGCATGAAAAATGGTTGTACGGCCTCTAGAAATCCATATTGTATGGTCTGCATTAATGGTTGTACCTTGTCTTGATATTCGTGCTAGCTTGTTGCCTTGGGATGCATGCCCAGCTCTACAAATGCTACATATATTTCTCTAGCTTGACCTCCTCTCTTTTCTCTCTTACTCTCTCAACAAGAAATGAATGAACTACCCACAATGGGTGCGCCCTCTTGCCCTAATCAACATCATGAGGGAAGGTGAGGGGTTTTCTAATCTAACGGTTGAGATTAGATTAGATGGGTGGTTGAGATTTGGTGTCTCTTCACTCATCCTCACTTTAGTCATAAAGTGACCTTTTAATTTGCATCTCACAAATTAATTGACTAGGACCCACATTAGGCACTTTCTCCCCCTTCGGGGCCTAGGGAAGAGAAACACTTGCCTTGATATTTTATTTAAATTAAAAATTTAACAAATTTTAAAATGCATACATGGATATTTGGTGGTTCAGAGAGAATGAATCACCTCATGTGATAAAATGATACTGTCCAAGATCTGCCTACCCTCGACATAATCAGATTGTTCTTGGGAGATGATAAACAAAAGAATTCTCTTGAGGTTCTTGGAAATAACCTTCATGAGGAGTTTGTAGATCACATTGCAAAGTGCTATCTGCCTGAATTGTTTCAGAAGAGAACCTGCCGCCCTCCAAGCGTTTTCCTTGGAATCATATACCATCACTCCTTGCTCGTTCTGGAACCAATAGAAGAGCCCGTCGGATGAACCAACCGCACACCCATACAGTCGAGGGCATTCCCCATTGCGTACCGTCCACATATTCTGAAGCGTGCTCCATGTCCCTTTTTTTGGATCGTAAACTTCCACATTCCACTCCAATCCATCAACCGACTCAGCATTGAAACCATCGATAACGAAGAATTTCCCATCAATGAAAACACCAAAGCAGGGATCCCTCTCCTGGCTCATATTAGGAAGAATCTTCCACTCGTCTTCCTCTATATTGTAAACTATTGCTTCTCGCAGAGCAATTTCATCATCTTTCGTTCCACCGGCAATGTAAATGAGTCATTCCGGGGAAATAGAGCAAGCGCCAGATATTGTAACCAGCCGCATGTTTGCACCGCGGCTCCACCTAGCAGACGAGAAATCATAGATGAAAACGGTGTAGAGTTTCCCCCAGACGTCGGGGTCCCCCGACACAAACGCAGTGACAATGGAATGGAATTCCATGATGATGGACAGGGAAGTGGGCAAGACAAGGGAGTGTCTCACAGGTGCCTTGCAGAGGGTCATACACATGAATCACAAACTATATATCAGTAGGAGCGTCACTATTTCCAGAGCTCAATGAAACATATACACTGATGGGAAATCCCAAGCTTTTTTTTGTCTTCATAGAACTGCGGGTTGTTCACCGCGGCCTGCCAGCTTTTACATACGCCTGCAATGTTGTTGTGGGATGTGTAAGGCACTCTTAGTAGACATTGTAGACCTAAGTCCCTTAGAAGAGCCGGAAAAACGTCCATAGTCAATGGCACTACCCACTAACCTAGTACAAACTGATACTATTGGAGGGGATAATGAAGACTAAACGAGCGATAGAATTTCACATCCCACCGATGCCCTTTATATACTTAACTTCGCTAGTTAAATCATTGAAAATCTTTGAACCTTATTTTAAAAGTCGAACTGTCGGCTTTATAATGTGAGGGTTTGGAGCTTTTTAAGTATAAGTAGGTCAGTTTATCTTTGTGGAGAATCGAACTTGTGATTTAGATTGATTTTTTTAGAATTGAATTTGTGATTTTTGAAAGTCAAACCAAATCTATGAAAACTTCACACTAACCAATTAAACCCTTAAAAATGATATACTAAATTAATTTAAAAAAAAAAAAAATTAGAATTGAATTTGTGAAAGTCAAACCAAATCTATGAAAACTTCACACTAACCAATTAAACCCTTAAAAATGATATACTAAATTAATCTTTAAAAAAGTTATTAATTTGCATAAAAATCAATAAAATACAAAATAGCACATATGAAAAAAAAAATACAAATTATGAAATAGAGCATTTTTAAAAACTAATATTAGGTAATTAAATTATTATTATAATAAATTTATTTGGTTTATTAGCATTTTTTATTTTTATAATAGTTTAAAACAACAAAAATTTAATTTTAAAAAAAAGTTATTAACTTGCATAAAAATCACAAAAATACAAAATAGCATAAATATATATATATATATATATATTGTTAATGATACAAATTACGAAATAGAGCATTTTTAAAAAGAGATGTTAGGTAATTAAATTATTATTATAATAAATTTATTTGGTTTATTAACATTTTTTTATTTTTATAATAGTTTAAAACACCTAAAAGTAAGTTTTACTAAGAAACAAAATATTGAAATTCTAATATGTTTTTCATATAATATTTCCAATGTCCATGCATTTAAAAGGTCGTGTAATAATTTTTACTAGCTATTGCTTTTAATGTAATTTAAGGGTGTTGGCCCTTCTTACAATAAGATTGTTGCTCTTGATCTAGGCAGTGGGCACCTATGACCTCCAAATATGTGATAAACACACCCAGATTAGAAGATCAAAAGCAATATATGCGAGATTACGTATTGATAGGAAATTTCTGGGTTTTGGGCCCTCATAAAGGGAGCTAGTGAAATGGATTCAACACTGGTGGAAACCCAAAGGTCACTATGATTTACAACTCGGCTCCAAAGGCTTCTTTTCCATCATCTTACATAATCTAGAAGACCGCAACTAAATATTTTAAGGAGGCCCATAATTCTACAACTCGACATGACTCTTGCTTCGTTTCTTGACAGAAAAGTTGAGTCCGGAGAAGGAATACGTCACACATGATCCAGTGTGGTTACGAATCTACTCCTTACCCCAAGAATTCTGGGTGGAGGAAATCCTAGCACGCATCGACAATACGATTGGAGTCTACGTCAAATCTTCATAAGCCACAAGAAAAAGAAGGTACACTTCCTATTCCCATATATGTGTTTATCTTAATATTTCCAAACCCCTTCGTGGCGCCACAAATCTAGAATATCATGATGAGGAATGGTCCCAAACCCTAGACTATGAGCACATACCGTTTTGTTGCAGGAAATCTGATGAACATGGACATATCTTTCATGAATGCCCTCTTAATAGCGCTAGCAAGGATTATCCTACAGCTTCTGACAAATCCAAGGATGGTTACACTCAACTCACTCGCCGCCACAAGAAACCAACAAGAAACGAGACCCCTCCTTCCCCATCTGGCCCCTATACCAACAACTCCTTTGAAGCCCTACAACAGATCCTAGAGAATCACCTCAATCCCTAGACTTCTCTGCCGGAATCATCTCCCTTATTTAACTCCAAAGGTAAATCAGTGGATCTTCCACCTCAAAACCAAGATCCTCTGATCATTCCCTCTAATATTGCTCTGCCATCCAGTCTAGGAATGGACATTGGAGACCCTGACATTGACCTTGAAGACCAAGACCTGGTAGGAATTGACCTATACATATAGAACATGGCTATAGGAAACAAGAGCTTTACACAATCCCACCGGACCAGTTACGCAAAGTGCACAAAGTTTTCCTTAAATCTTCGATGGGCGGATCAGCCAGAGCTAAATCCGGCCTAGGAATTCAATGAGAATGCTTTGTATGCCTTTCCTCTGACAACCTACTTGATTCTCGTAGTTGTACAATGGTGTCTTGCACCTCTCTGAACTGTATTCTTAGCCATGCCACATTCCCTTCGTGACCTTGCGCTGTTGACACTTCCATAGTCTTTGTCACTAGTTGTCACCTCAACTCCATGTTTTCCTGGTAGATTTTAGCAATAGCCAACTTTGCCTACATTAATTGTTGATATGGCTCTTGATCATTCACTCCTGTGGTATCCATTTCCCTTTTTCTGCTCCTACCTTCGCGGCTCGATCCTCTAACAGGCTCTAGCCGGATGGCGTGCATGAGTAGTTCCTCGGCCACCGATATGGCACGCGACTCTTCTGAAAATCGAGATTCCTCGGCTTCGTTGTTCTTCCTTTACCTGCCCCTTCTCCGAGGTATTTTTTGTTAGGGAGACGGGTCTTCTACTGTCTTTCCTCCCTGTGAAAGTCCTTCTACTTCAGGTTTCGTGCGGTTTGATCTGATCGTCTTTTTGGGTAAATGAATAAATCCTTTCACATCCTTGGGAATGCCTGATGTAGGCGAGAACGACTCCTAGTCATTTTGGGAGTGGTGCGCCATGGGTCAAACCGATGGGATGCTTGACCTGACAGTGAAGAGGTACACCAGTCAACGAGGAGAATATATCTTGGTATTCCTCCACGACCTTATCCACTTGCTTCTGTTGTATGGAGAGGTTGGATGTGGAGGTCCTCGATGTGGCTTCAATATTCCGCTTGTTCTGAGAGAGAATCACGAAGGAGAAAAACTTCCCAGTTTGTGAGATGACCTTCTTGCATTACTTGGCAGAGATCAAGGAAATAGCACTAAGTGGCCTACGAGGCCTAGATTTCATATACAATTTCTTGTTCAAAGTAATAATAACACTACAAGACCTAGATTCATATACAACATGACGTTTCCATAAATAAGGTTGTCCCAAAAGAACATCAAAAACTTCAAGAGGAGAAGCATCACATATTATCTCTTCTTTGAAGGGCTTGATGTCGTACGACAGGCTGATGCAGAGGTCGCCTCCTTGGCGGAGTCATTTAATGGTGTCAGAATGTTGGTGCGGTGTTGTCGGCATGGATACCCATTTGATGACACCTGCTGAGATGAGGTTCTTCTGACTACCACTATCAACGATTAAGTGTAGCGGGGTGCCCTTCACCCACATCAGTGAATGAAAAATGCGTGCACCTTCCTCTGGCTCATTTGGTTCACTAGGTTGGAACTTGGTAGTGGCAATGGTGGCATTGGGTTCTACATCCATGATCCGTTTTCACTTTTCTGGTTCAGACTCAGAGTCTGACCCCGCATTTGAATCAGAGTCTTTCACCTTAGTCACCAGTGACTACTTTGAGCGACAATCAACAATGTTGTGCCAGGGGCTCTTATGGAAGTCTCACAACTTCTCAGTATATTTCTTTGTCTTTCCGGTGTCCCTCTTTGCCTACGACTTAGTCTGGTGGTCCTAAATTTTTCCATATTTTCTCTATCCTTTGTTCTACGGGTTGGGGCTACCTTGTCTCTGCTTTTGCTCTGAGGGTTTTCCTGGCCCAAATTTCTGCGTCTTTTGTTTGAGCTTTTGCTTGATTTTCACGACATATCGGTAGGTCGCGCCCAAGGACGAGATCTCCAGAAAATCCATTTTGGCCTTGATGTATCTATGCAGACCACCACAGTACTTGAGCACCAGATGTCGCTCAGAATATTTGATACCCAACTTGGTGCACAAGGTATGGAAGATATTTGTAAACTCTGGCACAATTTGGTGTCTTTCCTACCATAGTGTGGTCCATTTTGTATACAAGTCGTCATAACTTCTGACATGGTAGTATTGTTCTTTAATAACATCCTTGAATGACTCCCAGGTGACCATGACTATAAATAATGAGGGTTCTTTTGTTTCCTTATGCTCAAAGAATGTCTCCCACCAATATTTGACGTGGGGAATGGCTTTGAGGAGCGCAAAAGTAATCTTTTCTCTATTTGTGAAGTTATGAACAAACAAACACCCTTCTAGAAAATTCAAACATTTGTCTACGGCATTTCAATCTATCTGTCCTTCAAATATAGGAATATCAAAGTTGATTTTTACCCTCAAATGGGCAGCGCTGCCGCTTGAGGAAGATGCATTGCCTGTTGGTAACCATTGAAGGATTTGTGCAAAATTATCCATCATTTCATTCCCCTGTTGCATGAGGGCTTCCTTGAGAAACATTTTGAAAGGATTTCCTGTCCCATCTTCTTTCTTTTCCCCCGCCATGAGAGGTTGCTTGGGTGTGTGAGATCTTTTCTCCTCAAGAGAAACAATCTCAAGACCCAATTCTTTGTACCCTGACCTTGTTGGGGACATGCATTAAAAATGACGAGTAGGCTGCTCTGATACCACTGATCTAGATTTTATGAGCAAAATGAAGTGGATGAAGATTATTATTATTCTTTAATACAGAAACATATAACATGTATGCGATAAAACAACAAAGATACAGTAAAATTGGTTTCTATTAACTCAGTAAATATGTTGAAACTGTAAAATGCAACGGAAAACAAGCTTGTTGGGATGGTGGTGGATTATCTCTGAGAAGAGATGTGACAATTGTGCTCATTCGAAAGAAAATGAGTACAATGAGGCTCTAAAGGCCTTTTTAAAATAAATATGAATTCCAAAACCCTAGACATTCAAAAACCTAACCCTGGGAGATGAAGTGCCAAAAGTCATGTGGGCCCCGTTGGGGTAAGTTAGTACATTAACTTCTCGGGGTATTAACTTTTTCATATGATCTCTGTTTAGGGTGCATGCAATGTCCCTTTCCAAATAGGATCTCCAGAGAGGAGGCTTAATTGTCTAAACTGCCTCGTTAGACTATAGCCAGGGCCAGAAAGGGGTAAACAGGGTCACTAGAGGTCACTTCAGTCACCGATGTTATATTTAGAAAGTGACATTGAGCTAAAAAGGGTAAAAAGTGCTTTTAAGTCAGTATGGGCTAAAAATAGAAGTCAACAGTGAATTAGGGTTTCAACAGTGATTTAGGGTTTTGGAAGTCAACAGTGAATTAGGGTTTGAGTAGTGATTTAGGGTTTTGGAAAGCTATAAAGGAAGGGTCAGCGACCTAATTCATCATTATGCAGATTATGACTTATCATTCAAGAGAAGAGGCACATCTCAGGAGAGGTAGTTCAGTGGATTCCAGGAGGAAGACACCAGTTAGTTGATTTCAGTGTTGAGAGACACACCCTAGTCATCGGGGAGATCATTCAGGTCTTCCATCATTCTTCAACAATAGTTACATAGTGTTCAACAACAAGGGCGCAACTTCTAAGAGGATTTTTAGTCAACTTATCCCATCCAGAGAGAATTCTGAGATTTCCCTTCGACCCATTTGAGAGGAACGCAATGTGCATCTTTTGCTTGGTTCCTCATGAAATTCCTACAGAGGAATCAACTGGGGAACATTTTCTAGACTTGGACGTGCGACACTTTTGAAGGATACATTTGGGGTTCTAGAGCGAGCATCAGGCCATATTCAGGGAAGCCCTTCCGACCCATTTCCCAGTAGACCAAGGTGGTCATTTTGAGACACATCTCGTCTGATTCTGACAGTGGAATGACTAGGATGCATTTTTCTAAATAAAGAGGGGCGCATTCCCCCAAGGGGATCCATCTGGGGTCCAAACTCACCAGCAGAAGGGTCCGATAGTTACCAGTACTGAGGACTAGAGAAGGGTGCATCATTTGGGATAGTTTCCAGGCCATTCCGAGAAGTACATCTCTGCGGGAGAACTTTCCAGACTTCCAGCAGTTACCGTTAGAGTTTCCATGGTCCCAATGCATCCATTGATTCCACAGTGCTCCCATATTCTGGGTATTATCTTTTAGTTGCTTATTTGTATTTTGGCTAAGATCCTTTGTCTGTTGATATAGTCAAGTATTGTGAGTTTATTCAGCCGCATTCGGTCATTTTGTAATCCACAAAGATATCATAATATAAACTCTACATTCCTTTGTCGCATTTGTTATTTATATGATCATTTATATGTTGTAAATGATTAATCCTACACACACATTAGCAGCGTTTCCTAGACTATCCAAGTCAGGAACATTACAGTGGTATCAGAAATTTAGTCCTTCTAGACTGTGACTAAAGACAATGAGTGCAGTAGAAGACCCAGAGGATCGTGAACACGTAGGTGACGAATATGTCACTTACATTAGGCATAAGGAAAGAATACATAGGCTTGACTTTCCCCCTTTCCCTCCTAGCTCAGAGGAAGAGGAAGAGGCACACAGAGAAGCAGAGAGAAGGGAAGAGCGTGAGGCTAAGAGCGAGGCAGAGAGGATGTTAGGAGATAGATATAAGTGACCAGAGGGCAATGGCAAGGCCCCCGTAGATCTAGAGACAACTTTCATGCAGGTTATCAACTATATGTTAGATAGTCAATGGACTATGTCTCGGTCCTTGGCATAGGTGGTTGATAGATTGGCTAGAGTGGGCTCCCCAGACACACAAGTCCCGCATGCACCACATGAGAACTCAGGAGAAGGCAGTAGACCCCAATCACCCTATCGCACATACACCTCTGCGAGTAGGATTTCCAGACCCTTGTTTCCCAGTTTCTAGAGGGCACCCCTGGTAGCCGCACCACCACCGATAGCACAGAGGACACCCACTCATGCATAGGACATTGCAGAGTATAGGAGGGAGTACACAACATTGGGTCGTGACTTCCACCAGGACATGACCCTAGTCGAGTACTGTGGACTCAGACTCAGGAACTGTCCCAGAGAGCTACAGAGGGGAGGACTGCAACAACAGCATGGGCATAACATGGATTTCATCTGAAAAGTTGGTAAGCTCACCATACCTTCTTTCGACGGATTGCCCAAACGCACTACCAGAGCTTGGGTACATAAGCTAGATACATACTACAAGCTCAACCAGATGACCGAGATAGAGGCCATCAGTTTCAAGACCTTACACTTGGAGGGTGAGGCACATGAGTGGTGGTATCATGGATTTGTGACATTGGGTCACAGTCGCATCACTTCCTATAGGAAGTTCACAGAGAGGCTCATGGACATGTTTTACATGAGGGATTTCGAGATCCACTTCAGGGATCTATCCCAGTTGAGACAAACTGGCACAACAAAGGTGTTCATCACGGAGTTTCAACGGGTAGACGTGGCAGTGACAGATATATCAGAGCCCAGGTTGATCATGCTATTCACAGAGGGACTCACCGAGCCTTTCAGAGGATGGGTGAAGGAATACATGCCTCCCACCTTGTAGGATGCCATCCTTCGCACTCAATATTTGGCAGACTCAATGCCAAAGACTAAAACCTTTCCAAACCCTTCGTACCCTAGAAGGATCGAGACAGGAAGCCATTCGAGAGAGAATGGAAGGGAAAGGAGAAGATGGATGATGAGACTAGGCGAGAGCTTATGAGGAAGAATCTTTTCTTCAACTGTATAGACCCTTGGGTATTAGGCCACCAGTGCATGGGCAAGGGAGAGATTCATTATATTAAGGTGGCAGCAGACACTGTGGACAGTGAGGAGGAGGAGCATGGCAATGGATCCACTAGCACTGAGGAGGAGTCATCACAGGCAGAGGAGTAGCCTCCCTGTAGACCTCTGATACCGGCAGGAACCCATCCTCCAATAGTCCCACAGCCGCCTGAGCAGGCTAACAGGAGGAAACTAGCAAAGGGAGGAGTCATAGCGACCCTTTCTGGTGTTCCCAGGTATGATACCCTCCGGATCAGAGGGACTATTCAGGGGAAATGGGAAATTGCCCAGATAGTTGGTGGGGCCACCCACAACTTCATCGACGCTTCACTAGTATCAAGACGGGAACTTTAGAAAAAGGAGTTTGAGGTGTTTGACATTGAAATAGAATATCTCCACACAGTGGAGTGTCTAGACAGAGTTCCAGAATTGGAGGTAAAGTTAGGCAACTATACAGTGAGAGATACATTTTATGTGGTTGACCTATCTGACACATATGTGGTGTTGGGAATCCAGTGGATGATTACCTTGGGAAAAATCACCACCAATTACCAAACCTTGGAGATGGGGTTCAGAGACCATGATGAGAAGAAGGTTGTTCTAAGAGGTATGTCAACGGGAGCACCCAGGACATTTTTAGCCAAGAGGATTGAGAGGATATTCAGACATCGAGAAGTAGCATATGCCGCTGAGTGTTTGATCACTATGTGGAAGGATTCATAGGGTTGACAATAGTACCATACAAAGATCAAGGATTTATTGGGACGACATCAGCAGGTCTTTGAGGCAATTCCACCAGGGAGACCACCTGATAGGGGATTTGAGCACACCATTGAGTTGGAGGAGGGGCCCAAACCTATGATCACCCCTCATATCATCATCCTAGGAGGTTCAAGGATGAGATAGATAAGGAAATCAAGGAATTGTTGGCGATGGGACAGATCAGATCGAGCAGCAGCCCATTTGCTTCTTCAGTTGTCTTAGTTTTGAATAAGGATGGCACCATGACAATGTGCATTGATTACCGAGCCTTGAACAAGAAAACCATCAAGAACCGATACCCTATCCCACGCATTAACGAGTTGATGGATGAACTGCATGGGGAATTTTTCTTCTTAAATATTGATCTACGCTCTGGATATCATGAAATCAGCATCTGAGAGAAGGACATAGAGAAGACGACATTTCTATGTCATTTTGGACACTTTGAGTTCCTCGTTATTCCATTTGGGCTAACCAATGCACCCTCTACATTCCAGTCTTCCATGAACCATATATTCAAGGATCGGTTAAGGAAATCAGTCTTAATTTTCTTCGACGACATCTTCATCTACAGTCGGTCATGGAAAGAGCATATGAGGCATGTAGATGAGGTATTAAGCATCATGGAGGCAGAGTCATTATACTCCAAAGAGTCCAAGTGAGAGTTCAGTATGACAGAGTTGATTTACTTGGGCCACATCATCAATGCACAGGGGGTACAGGTGCACCAAGAAAAGATCAGGTCTATTCTAGATTGACCCACGCCCAGGAATGTGACAGAATTGAGGAGATTCTTCGGGCTGTGCAGCTATTACAGGCAGTTTGTCTTGAGTTTTTCTCATCTTGGAGCACCGCTGACAGATATTACCAAGCATGGGGCCTTCATATGGACCGAGAAATCACAGGAAGCCTTTGATCACATGAAGGAAGTCATGGGAACTTGTCCAGTGTTGGCACTACCAGACTTCACCTTGCCTTTTGTACTAGAGTATGACGCATCCGGTGAAGGGATCGGTGCAATTTTGATGCAGGGAGGACACCCCATTGTATTTGAGTCATAATCTTAGTCATCCTGAGAGGTTGTACTCCATTTATGACAAGGAAATGTTGGCAATCATGCATGCCTTGACCAAGTTCAGACAATATTTGGTGGGCAACAAATTTGTGGTCAAGACCGATCACAAAAGTTTGAAGTATTTCCTTGAGCAAAAAGACCTCAGTGAGCGCCAACAGAAATGGGTGACGAAGCTACATGCATTCGACTTTGACATAGAGTATGTCAAGGGGAAGAAGAACATTGTGGCCGATGCACTATCAAGGAGACCTGCAACATGTTCTTTGATGGAGATTTTAGCAAATTGGAAATCCCACTTGTTAGTGGAATATTCCAAGAACAAGTTTGCTTGTGAGGTGGTGGATGGGAAGATACAGGATGACCAGTATAGGGTCATTGACGATGTCATATTTTACAAGGATAGAGTCTACTTGGTGCCAGATTCAGGGCTCAAGAA
>SNQJ01S0031267.1:131359-149716 GCA_010110895.2 Picea sitchensis | reverse complement strand
CAGGCCATCAAGGGTTTTTAAAAACCTAGAGATAGATCAGAGAGAGGTTCTCATGGAAGGGCCTCAAACAGGACGTTATGAGACATGTCAAAAAGTGTGTGACTTGCCAGAAGAACAAGTCAGAGAATGCTCTTCCAACAGGGCTACTTCATCCACTCCCCATTCCAAAGAAGAAATGGGAGAGTATATCTATGGACTTCATCACAGGTCTACCCAAGGTCCAAGGTAAGGACTGTATCTATGTAGTGGCCGACAAATTGACCAAGTTTTCTCACTTCTATGCCATACTGACAGAGTACAATGCAGTTTAGGTAGCCGAGATTTTCTTCAGGGATATCTTCAGACTTCATGGGTTGCCGAAGAACATTGTCAGTGACAGAGACAGTCGGTTCATAGGGACATTCTGGAGAGAGTTGTTTCGGTTGGTGGGGATAGAGTTGACACCTAGCACCAGCTATCACCCTCAGACAGATGGGCAGACCGAGATTGTCAACAAGTGGGTTGAAGGGTATTTGAGAACCTATGTAGGAGGACAATAGAGAACGTGGGTAAACTGGTTACATTTAGGAGAACATTGCTACAACACCACCTTCCACATGTCCATTGGTATGACACCCTTCCGAGCATTATACAGATATGATGCTCCCACTTTGGTAGACTTGGTCTTCGGGGAGAGAAGACCTCCTAAGGCCAAGGATTGGATCATAGAGAGTCAGGAGATTCTCAAGTTGTTGAAAGAGAACATGCAGATGGCGCAAAACCGACAGAAGATAAGTGCAGACAGGCACAGGATAGAGCACTTTTTTTATTTTGGAGATTTGGTTTTCTTGAGACTCCAACCCTACAGACAATCATCTGTGAAGAAGAGTAGGGCTGAGAAGCTCAAGACCATATTTTATGTTCCTTACAGGATCATGCGCCGAGTAGGCGAGGTTTCTTACACGCTAGAGCTTCTAGAGGGGAGCAAGATTTATAACATGTTCCACGTGTCTTGCCTAAAAAAGGAAGTGGGACAATTCATTAGCACATCAGAGGAGCTTCCCCCGTTGGATGAGGAGGGATAGTTGGAGTTAGTTCTAGAGGATGTTTTGGAGTTCCAGGAGCGGAAACTGAGGAGCAGGGTCATGAGAGAGTGTTTGATCAGATGGAGAGGGCTTCTAGTAGAGGATGCTACTTGGGAGAAGGAGTAGGTGTTGCAGCACCTTGGACTGGTATTTCTTGAGGACAAGCAATTTCGAGAAGGGGGGACTGTAATGTCCCTTTCCAAATAGGAGCTCCAGAGAGGAGGCTTAATGGCATAAACTACCCCGTTAGACTATAGCCAGGGCCAAAAAGGGGTAAACAGGGTCACTACAGGTCACTTCAGTCACCGGTGTTATATTCGGAAAGTGACATTGAGGTAAAAAGGGTAAAAAGCACTTTTAAGTCAGTATGGGATAAAAATAGAAGTCAACAATGAATTAGGGTTTCGCAGTGAATTAGGGTTTTGGAAGTCAATAGTGAATTGGGGTTTCAGCAGTGATTTAGGGTTTTAGAAATCTATAAAGGAAGGGTCAGCGACCTTATTCATTGTTATGCATATTATGACTTGTCATTGAGGAGAAGAGGTGCATCTCAAGAGAGGTAGTTCAATGGATTCCAGGAGGAAGACACTAGTTGGTTGATTTCGGTGTTGAGAGACACACCCTAGTCACCGGGGAGATCATTCAAGTCTTCCATCATTCTTCAGCAGTAGTTACACAGTGTTCAGTAGCAAGGGCACATTCATCCAGAGTGAGGGCGCAACTTCTAAGAGGGTTTTTAGTCGACTTATCCCATCCAGGGAGAATTCTGAGATTTCCATCCGACCCATTTGAGAGGAAGGCAAGGCGCATATTTTTCCTGGTTCCTCATCAAATTCGGATGATGGAATCAACTGGGGCGCATTTTCCAGACTTGGACATGCGACACTTTTGGCGGATACATTTGGGGTTCCAGAGCGAGCATCATGCCATATTCAGGGAAACCCTTCTGACCCATTTCCCAGTAGACCAAGGCAGTCATTTTGAGACACATCTTGTCTGATTCCGATGGTGGAATCACTACGATGCATTTTTCCAGAGAAAGAGGGGCGCATTCCCCCAGGGGGATCCATTTGGGGTCCAAACTCACCAACAGAAGGGTCCGACAGTTACCAGTACTGAGGACTAGAGTAGGGCGCATCATTTGGGACAGTTTCCAGGCCATTATGAGAAGTACAATGCCCAGGGCAAACTTTCCAGACTTCCAACAGTTGTCGTCAAAGCTTCCATAGTCCCAATGCATCCATTGATTCCACAGTGCTCCCATATTTCGGGTATTATCTTTTAGTTGCTTACTTGTATTCCGACTAAGATCCTTTGTCTCTTGATCTAGTTGAGTATTGTCAGTTTATTCAGCCACATTCGGCCATTTTGTAATCCACAGAGATATCATAGTATAAACTCTGCAGTCCTTTGTCGCATTTGTTATTTGTATCATCATGTATATGTTGTAAATGATTAATCCTACACACACATTAACAACGTTTCCTAGACTAGCCAAGTCGGGAACATTACAACACACAGTAGCTTGTTGGAAAGGTATTGATGAGGATATTCATTTAGGGGCCTCAATGAGAGCCTTCAACTATCATTGAGAGGCCCGATTGTGAAAAACATCATTTAGGCCTTAAAAATGGCCCCCGAAGTTAAAAATTGCTAAAAATAATAAATTGTCAAAATTGCGAGAAATTTTTTTTGAGCCAGTTGGAGAAGGTGGGTGACCACCGCTATCCACCTGGATCATCCATGTTTTCTTATTTGTTGTTGCAGGGTCTGTATTTGTTCGTTCAGGAAGTCTTGGGCTTGGAAGATGTTCCCAAAGGTTGATTTATTCCATACTTTTAGACGTTGCTTGAGATTTTTTAACTTCAGCTAGAATTTGTACATGGGAGTGTCTCTAAGAACTGCAACTTCATGCCATAATTGTTCAATGTTTTCATCGAAATCTGGGTGAGTTAACTAGATTTTTTCAAAGCAAAAGGGCTTCTTTCCTGGTTTTCCACTGATATCCATTTTGAGAAGAATTGGCCAGTGGTTCGAGCCTGGTGCATCGATCACTGAGGCATGCCAAGTGAGACCTTCCATCATGAAAGGTTTAGAGATAAGGAATTTGTTAAGATGATAGGAGACATGTTGGGCGTTGGATCTTCTTTTTGACTAGGTAAAGGGTCCATTTATCGTCTCCATGTCAATGAGGCCTAGTGTGTCAATGATTCCTTGGAAGTGTGCGTCGTCGTTGTCCAGTCTTCGAGTGCCTCATCTTTTTTCCTCTAGGTGTTATCAGGATAATTGTTAAGTGCGGACACAAATCAAACCCCCTAACTTCACTACGAAACTAGAAAAAAACAAGATAGTACACTACTCTTTCCTTAGATTTCAATTATCAAATGAGAAATGGATCTATAACATACCTTTTAAATATCGAAGATCCGACTTCACCAATGCAATTTAAGCTCCGCCACAAGGCTTATGGAGAAAATATCTACAAAATAACACAATCCAACGAAGACAAGAATAATAGAGTCTACTTGATATGAAACTATGTATGTGATCAAGGAATCATACAATATGGACAAATAACATTCATATAGGGAAAAAAAGTATATATATTAAATAATGTGGAAGAAAGATACAACCAGATGCCTTGATGTTGTCAGGTTCCTTCCAATACTTCCTTGCTTCCCACACACTTCTACTCCATGGATTCTGAGACTGTAGATATTATAGCTACTCACAATCTATCTTGACAAAGCAAAGCTCAAAGCCAACATAGGCCCAAAAACTCCAAGCTACAAAAATTACTCAAACCCAATCAAGTTAAATTTCCCAAGCTCCCAAGCTAACTTTCTCCATGAGAGCTCTTGTCATTTTATAAGCTAAAGAGGATAAGGCGAGGAGGTTAGGATGATCCCACTAAATCATGAAAGTGAGTAAGATCCAAACCGCTCGGAGGCCACATCACCATAGAAGCTTCTCCTTCTACAAGCATTGAGAAGATGCTCGTTTTTCCCACGTACGGGAATCGTCACACCTTAACTATAGTGCAGCCTACGACGACGCCGCAGTCTATATTTAGAGCAAGCTGCGGTGATCAGGCATCGCCACACCCTGCGTATAGTGCAGCCTGTGGCGATCTTCCTTAATAGGGTTTTTACAAAGGAAAATTCAATTTCTTCTCTCAAGAAAAGTTCTTCTCGCTTCTTTCTTCAGGAATTTGGGCCACTAATCCTTCTAAAGACAAAGGATAGGTTTACATCATTAATGGTCATAGGGATGACGAAAATAATGTGTAACACCAGGTCACATATCGTGTTGAAATATTCCCCAGGAACTAATGTTGATCTTCTATGTGTGGTGGAGAAAATATGCCTTGTCTCTTTGGGTGGTCAGGCCATACACATTTGATAAAAATTTAGGTTTGTTTGATCCAATGATCCTGTAGGAGGATGAGATGACCCATTTGGAGGTAAAAAACCCTCCATGAGGATAGTGGAAGGGTTGCAAAGTATGGAAAGGCCCCCTGCAATACGAATCACGTCGGTCTCCATGACTCTTGCTTGCTTTGTGCATTTTGTGAGAATTTGAATAGCTTCGTCTTAGCGCATTTCATTTCTTGTTAAAAAAGAATATATGGTTGATATTTCATGATCCTTTCCCGAAGCATGCATTGCTTGCTACGTCCATTGAGACCCCTGATTTTCCATGAGAGCAGATACATGATGAGGGTGAGGTTTGGAGAGGGGGAATGTTGTCCAAGATTAGGTGGATCTGTCCTGAGTTTAGGAGGAAGTGGCCTATTTCTTAGCTGAGTTGTGTTTTTGGTTTTCTGCTCTTTTTTTCTCATCTTTTGTGGGTTTGCGTTGGTCTTTCGGTGGGCTTCATTGGATTCTCATCTTTTGTGGGTTTGCGCTGGTCTTTCGGTGGTCATCATTGGATTCCTAGGCCGGATTTAGCTCTCGTCGATCTGCCCGTCGACGATTTAAGGAAAACTTTGTGCACTTTGCGTAACTGGTCTGGTGGGATTGTGTAAAGCTCTTGTTTCATGTACGCATGTTCTAGATGTATCACGTCAATTTCTGCCAGGTATTGGTCTTCAAGGTCAATGTTAGGGTCCCCAATGTCCATTCCTAGACTGGCTGGCAAAGCGGTGTCGAAGGGAATGATTAGAGGATCTACGTTATGAGGTGGAAGATCCACTGATTTATCTTTGGAGTTCAAGGAGGGATTTGATTCAGGCGGAGAAGTCGAGGGGTTGAGGTGATTCTCCGGGATCTGTTGTAGGGCTTCAAATAAGTTTTTGGTATAGGGGCCATCCAAGGCAGTACGGGTCGCTTTTCTTGTTGGTTTACTGAGGCGGCCAGTGAATTGAGTGTAACCGTCCTAGTCTTTGTCAGAAGCTGCAGGATCTGCCTTGCTAGAGCTATTAAGAGGGCATTCGCGGCCACTGAATTGAGTGTAACCGTCCTTGGCTTTGTCAGAAGGTGCAGGATCTGCCTTGCTAGAGCTATTTAGAGGGCATTCGTGAAAAAGATGGCCATGTTCATGGCATTTCCTGAAACTGAACTGTATGTGCTCGTAGTCTAGGGTTTGGGACAATTCCTCGTCGTGATATGCCCGAGTTATGGCACCGGGAAGGGGTTTGAAAATATTAAGATAGGCGGATGGGACCCCGACGTCCTGGCGAAACTCCACACCGTTTTCATCTCTGATTTCTCATCTGCTAGGTGGAGTCGTGGCACAAACATGCCGTTGGTTACAATATCTGGAGCTTACTCCGTGTCGGAGGAATGGAAGACGATGAAAATGCTCTGCGAGAAGCAACAGTTTTCAATGTAGAGGAAGACGAGTGGAAGCTTCTTCCTGATATGAGCCAGGAGCGGGAGCCCTCCTTTGGTGTTTTCATTGACGGGAAATTCTTCGTTATCGGTGGTTTCAATGCTGAGTCGGTTGATGGATTGGAGCGGAATGCGGAAGTTTACGATCCAGAAAAAGGGGCGTAGAGCACGCTACAGAATATGTGGACGGTCCGCAATGGCGAACGCCCTCGACCGTACGGATCTGCGGTTGGTTCATCCGACGGGCTCTTCTATTGGTTCCAGAACGAGCAAGGAGTGATGGTATATGATTCCAAGGAAAACGGTAGTGCTCTTCCAGAAACCCTTGAAACGATCGTGTGTTGCGTAGCGTGGCGTGACAAATATTTTGTTAGCGGTTATGTTGAGGGTACTGGCCGTGATAATTTTTTCTACATGTTGAAGCCTCCGCTTATAGCAGTAGCGCAAGACGAATTCTTTGGAGAGTGGGATGCCATTCCCATTACGATGCCCCAACACTCTCACGTGGACTGTGATCAGTTTTTTCTAACTGTCGTTACTTCCGTTGCTTTTGAGATTTAAAACTAAAACCATAATGCTTAGCATAGCACGCGGGGAAGTTAATAAGTCAGTGACTGAACTCTGGTCGTTGACTTAGTTATTAGTGACATTTGTTTTATATAATGGGATTTTCTATTGCATTGATTGGATTGAACAAACCTGGTTGTATGCTCAAAATTCCAATTCCTGTTTTTGAGAGGATGGTAAAAGTTCCAATTTTTTTTTGAATGTTTTCAAAATCCAATTTCAGTTTAAATTTAGGACATTCTACAGTTCAAGCTTGGTTTCAAATTTAAAGTAATTCAGTATTTTAGAAAGAGCTTGATAACTCAAATGCCTTTATGTTTTGCTGTGGTTTAGTGCATCTCCACTCTTCTTTCAGTACTTCATTTCAAAATGGATCGCATTCTCAAATCCAATGGCTTAATCAAACTCAAATATCATTTTAGATTTTTAAAAGGAGATGATAATATATTTACTCAAAAAGGATTAAATTTATACATAATTTATTAAATTATATTACATATTTGATAAATTTATACATAATTTATTAAATTATATTACATATTTGATTATTAAATGTACAAAATTGCAATTATATATTTATGTTTAGTCAACGGTTAAAACTTTTTTTTAGACCTAGAATTATGTATTATTTTATTTTTTCAAAGTCAAAATTTACATGATAAATTCATGACACTCGTGATAAGGCTCCAGCCCAACAACAAGTGTTAAAGTTCCAAAAAGCTTGTCCAAAATGACTATAAAAAAACACTATAACATAGTTGAAGCAATATCTATGAGCATGCCAAAAAAGAAGTGGATGAGATCTTGTTATCCACACTCAAAATACTAGAATCAAAATAGCACAATTCATACATGTTATTTTCTATAAGGACTGTTAGAAAAAGTATGTCTGCTAGGAAAAGTATGTTTGGACAATTCAGGCCACTTTGGAACCGTGACTGATTGAAGAAGATTCTTTCAACTGCGCTAGGTCCTCTCATCCGAAATCCATGAGCGAGTGTAACTTTTGCACCATTAGTTAGGAAGGGGCGAGTAGGAGGAAGTAAACGGATTGGAGGCTAGGTGGATTTCCTCGGCAATTATGATTGGAGGAGAAGAAATGTGATCCATGTTTGTGTGGCAAGAACAATCACAACCAAACACTTTAGGGAGACTACAACCATGACCACGGAGGCGTTCTCTTTGTTAAATATAATGTAACCTCAACAGGCTGACTATACACTTCCAGCTGTCTTAGCCAACTGTACTTTCTATTCTTGTTTTGTTTGAGCCTATTTAGCTCAGCTATTTCCCTTTGCATAGCACTTACAACTTCAGAACTTCTTCATGTACTCGTTTTGTACTCTTCTTCTTATATTCTAATATACTGTTTTATGTTCTATTCTTTCTCTCTGCATTTCTTGCTTCACAATTTATCATGGTATCAGAGCTATAGTAGTAAGCCTCTTCACATAGGGTGGAGAGCAACACGATCCTCAAACAGCTCAGAGCTTACACAGATCTTGAGAGCAATTAGACACAGACTTTTCACAAGGCTTTGAGAGTTGTCTATCATACTCTCGAAATATCCTTGCAGGAAACTTCCACGAGGAAGAAGACTGTCATACGCTCAAAAGATCAGCGTAAGAATCTCACGCGAGGTCGCAGAGCGTACTATGCTCGAAAGTTTCAAGGAGCAGAAACACGAGAAGGAAGCAGAGACTGAGAAGGAAGAAATAATAAAGATTCTTGTTCAACTTTCAAAGAATCATCAAAGATTCACGAAGAAAAGTTGCAGGAGGCGGGAACTCTTGAAGAATTCAAAGCATTTGTTCAAATTCATGAAAGATAGTTGCAAAAAGAAGAAGCGTTTAAAGCATTTCAGAAATCGCTCAAATTTGTCAAAGATTGAAGCAGAGAACAAAGAACTCATGAAATTCTTTCAAATCTTTGAAAGATTCACGAATTTTTCTTCCGCAGGAGAAAATTCCTTCAAATACAACAAAGATCACATCTAACGCGCAAAGAATAGCCATCGCGGCCATAAGATTCGTCCTACGAAAATATCTGAGGCAGAAATCTAGGTCAGAAGGGACGAAGAGAGCGCGGAAAAGGCGAAAGAATTTTAGCCGTTAGATCTTGCGCAGAGGATCGACAACCGTTGGATCCGCGAGAAAGTGCATGAGGTTTAGTCCTTTGGAGCGTACAGGAGAAAATTTGACTTGTGAAGTCGCGAAATCACGAAATCATCTGGACCGTCCATCAAGAGACACATAGCGAGATTTCGGCATTTCGCTAACTCGTAATGTGTAAAAGTCAGAAGACAGCCCTGAGAATTCACAAATTGCGAAATCACGAGTTATTCAGGACCGTTGGATTGAGATAGATCGTGAGTCGTCGATCTGATCCAATCGCAAAATCAGGGATCGGGAGTTGGACGAGTGAAGGAGACTACTCTCCAAAACCCCGATACGCAAAATCCCGACATCACAAATCGGGAAATCCTGAGAGGATTGCAAGTCGTCCATCTCAGAGGACAGGTGGCAGCAGATCCAAGTGCCATCATTTTGGCATTTCGGAGTTTGAGATATCGCAGGTCTTATTGACGAAGGTCACGACAATCCATGACGAAAGTCCCGAAATCCCGAAAAGATCACAGCCGTCCATTCATTCGGACACATGGCGGAGATCGAGGAAACCTTCGGCATCTTGGCTACCGGGGTTTCAAGTTAACAGAGGATTTGTGTCACAGGGGGTCGCAAGTCGCAAAATCGTGAAACGACGAGGACCGTCCATCTTGAGAGGACACGTGGCAATAATCTAGGCCTCCAGGGAAAGTCCTGAAAAGAAAGGGCCATCGACATTTCGGGAATCGGATTTTTGAGAGTCGTGAGACCAAGAGGTCGGGCGGTTGAGTCGCGAAAACCCCGAAACATACTACGGTCATATAAGGAGAGGTCATGTGGACCAGAGGCATAGCCCAGGGGGCTAACTGAAGTTAAAGTCGTTTCGGTATATCGGCATTTCGGAGTTCGCGGTTTGGAGAATGTCGCAACAAGAGTTCAAAAGTCGCGAAATACCGATTCACGAAATCCCGAAAGGATCTGGACCATCAGATCACAGGAAGATCTGGACCGTTGAGTTATCCAAAGGAAAATTTTGGCATTTCACCGGCAGCGCTTTAACATCAAGGCGTGTGGTCACATTGCACGATGACTAAAGCCAAACTCAATCCGTTAAGCCCTCTTCATCACTTCGGAAATCGGAAGTTGGATTGTTCAGAGGACTCATCTAACGAAGTCCCAAGGTCAAATCTCGCAAAGCCAGAAACTCGCGACATCGACTCTCACGAAAGCATGAATTGCACACTTCTGAAATACCTGCAAGAAAGAAACAGACCTGGTTTTCTAAGCGAAAAAAGACAGGTAAATACAAAATTTCCCTCTGTTTTTTCTGCAAAATTTAAAAAAAAAAATGTCGTCTGGCAATTTAGGACCAACCCAGGGTCCGATTCTACTTGGCAAGAACTACGAGTTCTGTTCTCTTCGGATGAGATCCTTCTTGCAAGAACAAGAGTGTTGGGATCCAGTGGATCATGGATATGTAGAACCAGATCTAGCAGACCTGTCCACCATGACTAATCAACAGAAAATTGCTCAGGCAACGCAGAGAAACAGAGAAAATAAAGCTAAATTTTGGATTCAAAATTATGTGGATGACTCGATTTTCTCAAAAATCACAGGCGCTGGTACTTCAAAATAGGCCTGGGACATCCTTAAATCTTCCTACCAAGGAAATGACAGGGTCAAAATAGTTAAACTGCAGACCTTGAGAACGAAATTCGAGACTCTAAGGATGACAGCGTCCGAAAATGTGGATCAGTTCATGACTAGAGTCATGGGCATCGTGAACCAGATCAGACTGACTCGTGAAACCATCATTGATCAACGAATTGTTGAGAAAATCCTCAGAAGTTTACCAAAGAAATTCAAAATGGTTGTAATAGCAATCCTTGAATCCAAGGATATGTCATGTTTTTCAACAGATGAACTAATTGGTTCTCTGGTGACACATGAGACCAAACTGCATCTCATAGATGAGTTAATCACCAATGCTTTCAAAATGAAATTCTCCTTCCGTAGAGGGCAAGGCAGAGATCACCAAGGAAGAGGGAGAATTCATAGAAATCCTCATTCCAGTGGAGGACACAGACAACAACAACCGAATCAACACTTCCAGGCACATAGACAACAAAATCAGAATCAGAGTTTTCAGCCTCAAAGAGGCAGAGGGAGAATATCAAATGCGAAAACACACATACAATGTTATTACTGCAAAAAGTATGGGCACTATGAATCTGAATGCAGGAAGAAGCAAGCAGATCATCTCTCAGGCAGAGCACATGTGTCAATTCATATGAGAGAAACCTCAAGAGGTATGTTTCTCTCATGCCATAAGACTGAAAAACAACCTAAAGATCTTTGGTTGCTGGACAGTGGATGCAGCAATCACATGAAAGGTAACAAAGATTTACTTTCATGCATTGATTCTTCACTCTCATCTGATATTACACTTGGAAATGATTACTTAGTCAAAGTTCAAGGAAAAGGAATTGTTCCTATTCTTACTAAACATAATGTAAGGAAAGACATAAACAATGTCTATCATGTTCCAGATCTGAAACATAATTCGCTAAGTGAAGGACAACTCATTGAACATGGCTATAAGGTACTTTTTGAGGGAGCATCTTGCAAGATATATGACAAAATCCCAAGCAGAAAATTGATTTCTGAAATCCACATGACTCAGAATAGGATGTTTCCCCTTACACTCAGAACTGCAAATCTGATTCAACCATATGCACAAAGTGCATCCACCCTTAATGAAACTATGGTTTGGCATACAAGATTTGGACATCTACCATTTCAGAGTCTAAGTCTTCTTCAGAAGCACTCCATGGTCAAAGGTCTTCCCATCTTTAAAGAGCAAATTCCCCCATGTGAGTCATGCATACTTGGAAAACATAAGAGAACTAGTTTTCCAAAGTCTTCCAATCAAGCCAAACAACATCTTGAACTTGTTCACACTAACCTATGTGGACCAATGCAAACAGAGTCCATAGGTGGTATCTTTTATTTTCTAAAGTTTATTGATGATTTTAGCAAAAAAATCTGGATCTATTTTCTCAGACACAAGTCTGAAACTTTTGCAAAATTTAAAGAATTCAAGGCAGAAGCTGAAAAACAGAGTGGCAAATATATCAAAGCACTCAGGTCAGATGGAGGAGGAGAATACAAATCCAAAGAATTTGCAAATTTCTGCAAATCACAAGTCATTATCATGCAAACAATAGCCAGGTATACTCCACAACAGAATGGAGTGGCTGAAAGGAAAAACAGCCGTGCATACCCACGTAATGGAGGGTCGAAAGGAAAAATCTAATAATAATCAATATATAAGAACACTTCTCAAAGAGAAATGTCAGTCAAATACATTTTCGTCTGAAGTAGTAGCATGCTCGGCTTATCTCTTGAATAGATCTCCAACCACAAGTCTAAAGATGAAAGTTCCCAAGAAGCATGGAGTGGGACAAAGTTCAATGTAGCACATCTAAGAACATTCAGATGCATAAAATACACTCACATAATTCTCAATCTTCATGAAGAAACTTGATGATACAAGTGAGAAATGTATTTTCACCGATATAGTGAAACATTTAAAGCCATTGTGCTTTACAATCCAATCACCAAGAAACTAATCCTCAGCAGAGATGTAAAATTTCTAGAAAATCAATTCCTCGAATGATTTATAAAATCGAATGGATGTAAATAAACCATTGTCGCCAAGTTCAAACGCAGAAAATTCGTGACGCCAAGTACCTCAAACTCTTCTTCTAATATTGCAGGTACAAAGACAACATGAAAATTATCAGGATAACTCAACTTCCAGCCAGCAGAGAATCACATTCTCTAAACCACAAAATCAGAGAACTCAAGTTTGAGAGAAATCCATCGCCAGCTTGGATGACTTTGAATAGCACAACCTTTTTTCTTCAATGTCATGTCAACCTACATCTTATATGAGCAGCCTATGCACACACATTGGGTTCAAGCCATGAACCAAGCACCCATTGAGAAGAACAAGACATGGGATCTTGTTGATTTTGCCAAGTCAAGAAGAGTATTGTTGTCAAGTGGGTTTACAAACTAAACTCAATGAAAGGGAAATTGAAAAGTACAAGGCAAGACTTGTTTCCAAAAAATTCTCACAACAAACTGCACGATTATGGTGAAACTCTTTCTCTAGTAGCAAGATTAGACGCTAAGGACTCCATTGGCCATAATAGCCCAACACAAATGGAAAATATATACCGTGATGGATGTCAAGTCAAGGTTCCCTAAGAGTTTAGAAGAAGCAGTTTATGTCGATCAGCCACCGGATTTGAAGTCCAAGAGCAACCAACCAAAGTATATCGGCTGAAGAAAGCCTTGTATATTTAAAGCAAGCTCCAAGAGCTTGGTACAACATAATTGACACTTGCCTGACCAAAAGTGGTTTCAGCAGAAGCAAAAACGAGCCAACCTTACACCAAAATAGATCAAAGACTATAGGCCTTTTGATTGTATGTTTATAAGTTGATGACATGATCTATACATGAAATCTCGAAGTTAACCAATTTTAAACATGCCATGCATAATCGAGTTTGAGATGACAGATCTTGGCATAATGAAATATTTTTTAGATTGAGGTTCATCAATCAAAATAAAAGGCATTTTTGTCCGTCAGCCAGCATGCAGCAAACATCCTCAAAAGATTTCACATGGAAGAATGCAACTGTTAGTAAAACCCCCATACCACTAGGCACTGCAAAATTGAGCAAGAAAGATGAAGGTCATACAGTGGACTCAACTTTATACAAAAGTTTAGTAGGCAATTTATTGTATCTCATGTTAACCAGGGCCCCGACATTATGTATGCAGGTAGCCTTGTTTCCAGATTCATGGAATCGCCCAAAGATTCTCATTGGAAAATGGCGAAACGAATTTTGAGATATGTTGCAAGAACTCTCAATTTTGACTTATGGTACACTAAATCTGATAGTAATCAACTTTTTGGTTACACAGACAGTGATTTTGCAGGCAGCCTAGATGACAGGAAAAACACATCTGGACATGTTTTTCAACTGGGCACGAACCTGATCTCATGGGCATCAAAGAAGCATCCAATTGTTTCAATATCTTCTGCAGAGATAGAGTATGTCACTGCTACCTCAGCTTCCTGTCAAGCTGTGTGGCTGAGAAGAATATTGAAAGATATACATCACATACAGAAAAGGATCCAACTCCTATATTCTGTGATAATACTTCAGCATTTTCTTTATCTAAAAATCATGTGTTTCACAAGAAAAACAAACACATTGACACTCGTTTTCATTTCATACGCAAGTTAGTCAATAATGGTGATATTGCACTACAATTTTGTGGTTCTCAAGATCAGCTTGCTGATATCTTTACAAAGCCACTAGGAAAATCGGTTTTTGATTTTCAGAGACAACACTTAGGTATAATCAGTGCTGATATCTGTAACTGTTGAATTTAAGAGGGAGTGTTAAATATAATGTATCCTCAACAGGCTGACTATACACTGCCAGCTGTCCTGGCCAGCTATACTTTCTATTCTTGTTTTGCTTGAGCCTATTTAGCTTAGCTATTTCCCTTTGCATAGCACTTACAACTTCAGAACTTCTTCATCTACTCGTTTTGTACTCTTCTTCTTATATTCTATTATACTGTTTTATGTTCTATTCTTTCTCTCTGCATTTTTTGCTTCACAATTTATCACTCTTGGCATAGGAGTCGAGTAGGGAGGGTTGGAAATGATAGACCGGAAAGGAAACAACAGAGGAAATGGAGCAGGAAGGTGGAGATGAAGATGGACCAAAATGAAAGAGAAATCCAAAGAGAAAAGCTTAGAAGGAACTTCAATAAGAAATTAACCGCCATTAATGGATTGTATCCAGTTGAGACGAAAACCAATGTTCGCACACCCTAGGGTAGTAATGTTTTGTTTTTTCCAATAAAAAAAATAATATTGCTTCAAATTTACAAAGATGTTTAAAGTTTATATAAGCAAAATTTAATTTTAAAAAGATGTTAAAATTGTATATATGTATTTTCAATTTTGTTTCTCATTTTCTAATGGAATATTTATGAATATTAAAGTTTCAGTATTGTGTTAAATATATTTAAGCCTAAAGGTGTACACCTAAATTTCAATCGTATGGTTATCAATTGAAGATGCTAGCATATTCTTCTTCATCCTTCCAAATCAATGAAAGAGATCTTATGTTCATAACTTTCTAGCATTGTTAAAAGCTTTCATTAACCTGTTTTACTTTTTAACATTTACTTAATATGATTAAGAAATTACTGTGTGATCATCTAATTGCCACATTGAAATGATTAACAAACTTGCAATTACAAATTTACTCCACTATTAACTTTTTATCATTTTACAGTATTAGATTTACATTTGTGCCACGTTTACTTATGACAGCAGCATAATTACAATCAATCGTTTCATATTCTTCAGTTACACTGTTTTTTTAATTCTTTTCGGTCTAAGAAACACCATATTTTTTTTTTCCCTGTTGCACGGTTTTTTAGTTCTTTTCGGTTTACTGATGCTTCCTATATCAATGCTTTCCCTATCTTTGAAGCTGAAACACCTTTGACATTCTTTGTGTTCCGTTAGTTCTTTTTAATTCGGCACTGAATCTCATGCGATTTTAGATTTACGGCGTACATCTTTGACAGGCCTTGATTTCATCAGAAGAGTGATAGAACAAATAAAATATGAAAGTTTGCCGGCTGAATTCGGGGTCGTCTTTGCCGACTTGCTCAGCCAAACCAAATCGCTTCAGCTGAGTCCTCCGTATGAACTACGTTGTCTTAGATCACAGTGGAGCAAGCGGGAGGCTACTCTTGCTACGTAAGACCTCAAGTTTTACACATTTATATGAAAATAGATATTATTTAAGCAATTTATAATCGATTTTGATGCGATTATCCTATACACAGTATTTCAATCTATACAGTATTTCAATGGATGGCGTGCCATCGATTTTGATGCGATCCCTGTTTATCCTATACACAGTATTTCAATGAACAACGTTGCCACCCCATCGTTCTATTCGTTGGAAGAAAAGCAAAATCACATAATGAATACTGACTGGATGGAAATATGGCCGTTGGATCATTCTTAAGCTCGCCCCTTTCCTCTGCTTCTGCTTTAATTCTCACTGGAGATTCAAAATCCCTCACATATTTTAACAATGTTTTAAATAAGTTTGGCAATTACGGTAAATTTATCATTTTGGTTCACGATATTATACATGTCTCAGCATATTATGATTTATGATATTTTTAGTGTGTATTATTAACAAAATATCTTTCTTTTCAAAATCCAGAATCTAAGATTAAAATAAATTTAAACTTATATTATTTGAATCTAATCACAATACAAAATTTAAGATTAAAATAAATTTAAACTTATGTTATTTGAATATGAGAAGTATGCATTTTAAATTGCAGTGTCTTGCATCTATTCCACGGATTTCTTTCAACGCCTTCGGATGGTAGATACCGTTGAAGATTTGGGAATCGATAGACATTTCAAAACTGAGATAAAAGTATCGCTTGATTATGTTTACAGGTTAGTTCCGAATCTATAATGACTGTTTTATGAAGATATAAAAGATTGAATATGTATTTAGAGGAGTGGGGTATTTACCTTTCTAATGAGTGTGTTTTATGTAGATATAAAAGATCAAATATGTATTGAATATGTATTTAGAGGAGTTTGTTTTATATAGATATAAAATATCAAGTATGTATTGAATATGTATTTAGATGAGTAGGGTGTCTACACTTTTTAGATTTTAATAGTTAAATAGTTATGGTGAAGGGTTTCTTGTCTGTAAAGTCAAATAGTTAAGCTAAGGAATTTCTTATCCTTGAAACAAGAAGTGTAATACACCAATTTGGTGTTTGGCTCTTGACCATAATCTTAATATTAAATTATTATCACCAAAAATTATATATGTATCGTGATTTCATTAATTATCTCAACTCAACGTCCTTGGGTTTGAACTAGTTTCTTCAGGTTATATATGTATCCATAATGGACACATTAGTGGTCCTTCAAACTCAATGAACCAGATCTTATGTTCATAACTTTCTAGCATTTTTAAAAGCTTGTTTTTTAACATTTACTTAATATGATTAAGAAATTAATGGGTGACCATATAATTTCCACGTTCAAATGATTAACAAACTTAATTGAAATTACAAATTTACTCCACTATTAACTTTTTATCATTTTACAATATTAGATTTACATTTGTGCTACATTTACTTATGACAACCGCATAATTACAATAAATGGTTTCATATTCTTGAGTCGTTTCATTTCTTCATATTCTTCATTTCATCTTACCATCCATGCAACGAGTTAGCGGCTGTGCTAGGTACTTAATGTACAAGAACAAGATAAACAACATTGAAGAAAATAGGCTTCCCAAGGTTGCTTCAAGTAAGGTTGGAATAAAGATTAGCAGCGTGCTCTCGATATCCCTCGAAGTACATTAAGTACCTAGGACATCGAGTTAACATGCCATGTTTACTTATGACAACTGCATAATTACAATCAATCGTTTCATATTCTTCATTGGTTTCATTTCTTCATATTCTTCGTTTCATCTTACCAGCTGTAAGCCTTTCAGCGTTCACCTACAACGAGTGAGCAGAGGGAGGTTGCAACTCTATTTTATGGCGACAACCACGCCCCTAAGGATTATACTAGTCAGACCCTCTCTTCGACTTGCCTCTTTTCCTTGGCATCAAGAGGATGCAGAGGAGAGGAGGGGAAATAAAATTCAGCGAGACGGGATGGACACATTGGAGAAGGGACCGAATGTTAGGGTAGAAGCTTAGAAGTCTAGGAAACGAAAGGTAAGCGTGAACGAGATAACCCACCACCGAGAGATAGAGCCGGAGGCACCTATTCACATGATGAGACATGTTGGGGTACCATCCCATCGACATAACGTCGCCTTTTTGGAGGATTTGCATCATCTAAACCTCGCCTATGTGGGGGAGATGGTGCGGGTATACTGCCTAGAGAATGAACTACCTCGATTTAACTGCCGTCATAAATAGATTGGGGTGTCGTATATGTGGTAAGGCACATGAATGGATGATGCCAAGTGTACGCTTGCCAGGGTTGTGGGAATTATCTTCGCGACACCCCATCCAGGAAGTGATGAGTGCTTAGGTCTTGGTCCATGCATGCGCTTACAATGGGGTGATCCAGGAGGAAAGGAGGGTTGCAACAGAAGTCCCCTTCCTTCAAGTCAACTCTGAAATTCAACAGTTTTTCCACGACTTGATTTTATTTTCTTTGAACATGGGAGGGCATGATCACCAAGTGTGGCGTAAGCATATTTTTGATCTGAACTAGTCCATTGATTAGTCTCCATCTCGGGGAGACCCATTCCAGATATGCTCCATTGAGGAGGTGTGAGAGGAGATTAATAATGATTTGTGAATCCCCTTCCACGACGAGAAACTTGAGACCTTGATCAAGGGTCGCTTGGAGGCAATTGAGTTTGCCTCATAGTTCGGCTATGTTATTGGTGTTGTGCCCTAAGTTCACCATGATTAGAAGAAGGATATATCCTTTTTTGTTACGTATAGAATCTCTGAAACCTGTTGGGCCCGAATTGCCTTTGGACGCACCGTCAAAATTGATTTTGAAGTAACCTTCCTCCAGAGGCTACCTGTAGTGTCCCCAAGGCCGAGCCCCGATGTAAACTATGATCTAAAAGAGATTGTAAATATGTGTTATAGGCTGGT
>SNQJ01S0031267.1:101252-131349 GCA_010110895.2 Picea sitchensis | reverse complement strand
TGCACTTGGTTGGTGGTTTCTACAGCTGTTAAAAGATAAGTATTTGAATTATGCTTTAATCATCTTGTGCATGACCATGTTGTCTATGTATCATGTTTTCCGCTGTGTAAATGAATTATTGTTAAATGGTATGGAATGTTTAAGTATAGCAGTAACCAGATATGTTTCACTTTGTAATCTAAATGTGTTTAATTGTGTTAAATGCATGTGTTTATATTGGCTTGTGCTTATAATCAAACTTAAGTGTATACCGATTGCTATATTGTGCGTTATAAGCCTCGGTCTAGCTAAAGGTACACTACACTACCACTGGGAGGGACTTTCTTGGTCTAGGAGTCTCGGAGCGATCTTGGGAGGGGCAGGGAGGGGCATGGGTAAGTCGTAGTTGAAATGCGTTAGGAATGAGTTGCTCTTGAGGAGGGCAGGTCATGTTGAAGTCCATCCATGTGTGTAAGTTTATTGTTTCCTTGATGTCAAACTGGTTTTTTTACGAGATTGCTTGCCATCCTAGGGGAGTGGATTTGAAGATGGGAGGATTCCTCTCTTTCCCCAACTGCCATAGAATGAATCTAGGAAGAAGTTGCCACACACGATTGAGGCTCGGAGAGTGAAAGATTAAGTTTCTCCATCCTTCAATGGTTTCCCTAAGGCTGGTGCGGCTTATGTTCGATGCTCTCCAAATTTGCGAATTGAAGAAACATAAGTTAAGGAGGTTATTTTTAGTTTCCTCCTGGTTGCAGCATAGAGGACACCATGAAGGTCCTATGAACCCCCTTTTTGTTAAATTGTCCCAAGTGAGAATGATGTGGGCGACCAACAGAGAAAGGTGTTGGTCTTGGTCCACATATGGGATCCCCATATTTTATCCCACGCCAGATATTTTGGGAGATAGTCCGGTCATGCACTAAGATAGTAGGCTTCTTTGAGGTTGAAAGTACCCGTTGGAGGTTGAAGGTATAATTTTTAAGGGTTTAATTAGTTAATGTAGAGTCTCCAAAAATGTGCTTTAACTTTCAAAATAACAAATTTAATTCTCAAAAAAAAATCAACCTATATCACACGTTCGATTCTCCACCTAAGATCAACCTGTCCGACTTAAAGGCTCTAAACCCTCATATTATAAAGACGACACTTCACCTTTTAAAATAAGGTTAATGATTTAACTAGAGAACTTAAATATACAAAAGGCATGGTTGGGATGTGGAATTTAACTAGGAACCTTAAGTATATAAAGGCAATCGGTGGGATGTGAAATTCTATCGCTAGTTTCATATTCATTCTCCCCTCCAATATTATCAGTTTGTACTAGGTTAGTGGGTAGTGCCATTGACTATGGACCTTTTTCGGGCTCTTCCAAGGGACTTAGGTCTACAATGTCTGCTAAGAGTGCCTTACACATTCCACAACAACCTCGCAAATAGTGCCTTACACATCCCACAACAACCTCGCAGCTGTCTGTAGAAGCTCGCAGGCGGCGGTGAACAGTCCCCAGTTCTATCAAGACAGAAAAAAGCTTGGGATTTCCGAGCAGTGTATATGTTTGATCGAGCTCCGGCAATATCGTTGTACTGACGCTCCTACTGATCTACAGTTTGTGATTCATGTGTATGACCCTCTGCAAGGCACCTGTGAAACACTCCCTCCGTCCCCACTTCCCTGGCCATCATCATGGAATTCCACTCCATTGTCACTGCGTTTGTGTTAAACAGAAGCTTGTTTTGATAGGCGGATGGGACCGCGACGTCTGGGGGAAACTCTACACCGTTTTCATCTATGATTTCTCGTCTGCTAGCTGGAGCAGCGGCACAAGCATGCCGCTGGTTACAATATCTTGCGCTTGCTCCGTGTCCCCGGAAGGACTCATTTATGTTCCCGCTGGATTGGAAGACGATGAAACTGCTCTGCGAGAAGCAGCAGTTTACAATGTAGAGGAAGACGAGTGGAAGCTTCTTCCTGATATGAGCCAGGAGCGGGATCCCTGCTTTGGTGTTTTCATTGACGGGAAATTCTTCGTTATCGGTGGTTTCAATGCTGAGTCGGTTGATGGATTGGAGCGGAATGCGGAAGTTTACGATCTAGAAAAAGGGGCGTGGAGCACACTTCAGAATATGTGGACGGTCTGCAATGGGGAACGCTCTTGACCGTATGGATGTGCGGTTGGTTCATCCGACGGGCTCTTATATTGGTTCCAGAACGAGCAACGAGTGATGGTATATGATTCCAAGGAAAACGTTTGGAGGGCGGCGGGTTCTCTTCCAGAAACCTTTGGAATGATCCACTGTTGCATAGCGTGGCGTGACAGATTTTTTGATGAAGCCTCCGCCGAGGGTACTGGCCGTGATAATTTTTTCTACATGTCGAAGCCTTCACTTATAGCAATAGCGCAAGACGAATTCTTTGGAGAGTGGGATGCCATTCCCATTACGATGCCCAACACTCTCACGTGGACTGTGATCAGTTTTTTCTCTCTGCCGTTACTTCTGAGATTTAAAACTAAAAATGTTTAGCATATCACGCCGGGATCACCGCTAAATGAATACATAAGTGACTGAACTCGGGTATGAAAATTTATTACATTCGTACTTTAAAAAGGTAGTTATTATTGACATTTTTCTGATATAAGGAGATTTTCTATTGCAAGGGATTCGATTGAACAAGCCTGGTTAAAAAATCCAATTACTTTCAGCATTTCCAGAATTCAATTTCAGTTTAAATTTAGGGCAATCTACATTTCCAGCTTGGTGGGATAGCTAAAATTTCAAATTTAAAGTACTTCAGTTTTTAAAAAGGACTTGTATATACAACTAAAATGCCTTAATACTTTCTTGTAGTGTAGTGGATCTCAATTCCTCTCTCAGTTCTTCATTTCAAAATGGATGCCATTCTCAAATTTTATGGCTTATATTTTTCAATAGAGATAGCAAAATATTTGATATTATCTTACATATGTGGAATGATATTAAGTATTTGATTATTAATTTTAAGAAGTGATAGTTAAAATTTATTATAAACATCCAAAAATTTAACTTAGAATTAAATATTATGATAAACATCAGAAAATTTAGAATTAGTTAATATTTTTTTAATTTAATTAAAATAAAATATTATTATGAATTCAGAAAACCTAAAGTTCAAAGAAAACTTTTCATATTCTCTTAAATCTTTTATGGCACCCCTTCATTATAATTGTACTCATTTGTCTCTTATCTATATAACAAGGAAACCTAGTCTTACGATCATCTTATAGTTTTAGGATCATCTTATATCATTTCATATTGTATTTTTAATTGTATATATTGTGAAAGGATTCCCCCCTTGAACTGGTCTATGTTAATTGACTTTTTATCATTTTTAAGGCATTGGATCATAACATCTAGTATGAGAGCAGTGATCCTAGGGTTTTTCCTCTCTAAGCAAGTCATCATAGTATTTTCACTATAATTTTTTACTAGGAAAGTTCATACAGCTAAACTTGGTGATTATTTATAAGACATATCAAGGTATCTTCGGTAAAAAATTCACCTTAGAAAGTTAAGCTCCATGTAGGGCTAAAACAAAAGAAGTAAACCATAACGACATTGACAAAAAATGACATTATGTGAAGAAGAGAAGAAATAAAGGCCTCAAGGTGTTCATCCCTGGAGCCAAAGTTGTGATTCATGTGAAGAAGCCAAAGTTGTGTGAAGAAGAGAAGAAATAAACGCCTCAAGGTGTTCATCTCGACGTTCCCATAGATTGTATCTGAACAACAAATCTGTCATGTCGCATCGAACCTCAAAGACTAGTCCCTCGATGGTTTCAATTGCATTCTGAAGCTCCAAATTTTCATCACAGCATGCAAAAGGAGATTGAGGCGGAGGTGAAGAGGAAGGTGGAGGTGAAGGTGGAAGTGGGGGTGACGATGGAATCGAAGAGGTCGGGCAGAAAGGTGGCAACTAGGTCAAAGGAACTTCCTCCTTGACTTTAGGTGCGTAGCCAAGAGAATTTCCTCAACCCTGCATGCCGAGGGGGAGGACAGAGGAGGAAGGTCCAAGGTGGATGAGTGAGTAGAGGGAGGTTGCAAGTCTATTTTATGGCGAAAACCATGACCTTGAGGATTATATTAGTGAGACCCTCTCTTCGACTTGCCTCTTTTCCTCAACATCAGGAGGATGCAGAGGAAAGGAGGGGAAATAAAATTCAACGAGACGGGATGGACACATTGGAGAAGGGATCAAATGTCAGGGTAGAAGCTTAGAAGTGTAGGAGACGAAAGGTAAGGGTGAATGGGATAACTCGCCACCGAGAGATATAGTCCGGGGCACTTGTTCACATCAGGGATGATTTTAAGGATGGAAATTTATTTTAAAATGTAGAAACCTTGGCGAATCTAACTGATCCTTCATCTCACAACTGTAAATGTTTGGCGATATTTTTGTAAAAATATTCAAATTTCTAAGGATTTTATATAGTATTTATAAAATTTTGGCGATTTTTAAGGTAAAATAATTTTATCCTATAAAATTTGGGCGAATCATTTTTAAAATAGCGAATCTTGTTTTTGGAAAAACCATGGAAAATTAGCCCATGAGCGAAATTTAGCCCCTAAAATCATCTATGATTCACATGATGAGACCTATTGGGGTACCATCCCATCGACATAACGTCGACTATGTGGAGGCGTTGCATCATCATAACCTCGCCTATGTGGGGGAGATGGTGCGGGTAAGATGCCTGGAGAATGAACTGCCTCTATTTAACTCTTGTCATAAACAGATTGTGGTGTTGTATAGGTGGCAAGGCACATGACTAGATGATGCCAAGTGTATGCTTGCAAGGGTTGTGGGCATTATCTTAGCGACACTGCATTTAGGAAGTGATCAGTCCTCAGGTCTTGGTCCATGCATGCGCTTACAATGGGGTGACCCAGGAGGAAAGCAAGGTTGCAATAGAAGCCCCCTTCCTTCAAGTCAACTCTGAAATTCACCAGTTTTTCCACGACTTGATTTTATTTTCGTTGACCATGGGAGGGAATGATCACCAGGTGTGGCTAAAGTATATTTTTTATCTGAACTATTCCATTTATTAGTTTCCATCTCAAGGAGACTCGTTCTGGATCTGCTCCACTAAGGAGGTGTGAGAGGAGGTTAATAATGATCTCTGAATCCTCTTCCATGACAAGAAGCTTCAGACCTTCATCAAGGGTCTCTTGGAGGCATTTGAGCATGCATCATAGTTCAACTATGTTGTTGATGTTGTGCCCCAAGTTCACCACCATTAGAAGAAGGATATATCCTTTGTTCTTACATATAGAAGCTTTGAAACCTGTTGAGCCCGTATTGCCTTTGGATGCACCGCCAAAGTTGATTTTGAAGTAACCTTCCTCCAGAGGCTGCCAGTGGGAGGGACTTTCTTGGCCTAAGAGTCCGGGAGTGATCTTGGGAGGGGCGGGGGTAAGTCATAGTTGACAAGTGTTAATAATGAATTGCTCTTGAGGAGGGTAGTTCATTTTGAAGTCCATCCATGGGTGTAAGTTTATGTTTTCCTTGATGTTAAGATGATTTTTTTACGATATTGCTTGCCATCCGAGGGGAGTGGATTTGAAGATGGGACGATTCCTATCCTTCCCCAACTGCCACAGAATGAATCGAGGAAGAATTTGCCACACACAATTGAGGATGGGAGAGTGAAAGATTTATTTCTCCATTGAGGTTGGTGCAGTTTATATTTGATGCTCTCATGATGATGGTGCACTGATCCCAAATATTTGAACTGAAGGGACATAAGTTGAGGAGGTGATTTTTAGTTTCCTCCTCCTATGAAGGCCCTTTTTTTTAAATTGTCCCAAGTGACATTGCTATGGTGCGGGACCACTAGAGAAAGGTGTTGATCTCGGGCAAGAGATGGGATCCACATTTTATCCTAGGTCAGATATTTTGGGAGGTAGTCGTGTCCTACACTGAGATAGTAGGCTTCTTTGAGGTTGAAGGTACCCTTCGTGGAGTGACCCCATCTGAGGATGCTCTTCCCCTGTCGGAATTGAATCTTTCTAGAGTTGAATTTTTCTAAATAAGGATGGAGATTCACCTGAGGGGGAATATTAAGGTCATCATGGGCAGATTTCCAACTATGCCAACTCTCCCACATTTCATTATGATTCTAGTAATCTGCAACCTTAAAAAGCCCTCCACTTTCCATTTGAATTTTATATTCTATAGGATCCTGGTTGAGGACAAGCAGTTGTTTCCAAGAGTCGTTCCACAAGGAGGCAGAGTTACCATCTTGTATTTCCCAGAATGGGTGGTCCATTATTACCCTATTGTTTTGCTTGGATGCGTTCTAAATTAAAGACCCTGGACAGTGTCCGTTCCATCTGACCATATTCTCCTCCAAAGTGGTTGATGTGTATTTCCTTCTCCATAAGCCCACCGAGAGGTCTATGGGATTATTTAACTACCACCACCATATTTTTGTGCTTAAGACCTTGTTGAGAGTTGACGGATCTCCAAGTGTTATTCCTCCCATGTGCTTTGTCCTGTAGGTTTTCATTGAAATTACCAGAGCCCATTTGTGTCCTCCTTTGGTGCCCTGCCATAAGAAGTTCCTCTGTAGGTTTCAGATGGATTTTAGAATGAAGCTTCGAGCTGAAAGGGTTGAAAACGAGTAAATGGGGAGGGCTTGAAGTACAGACTTAAGAAGAATCAATTGACCAAGGATATTGAGGGAGCAGATGGTGTAAGAGGATAATTTTTTCCTGAGATTAGACATGAGATCCTCCCATGAGTTATTCCTCAAAGATTTATGAATGAGTGGAATGTCGAGATACTTGACCGAAAGTGAACTTTGGGTGAACCCCAAGAGCTGAGTGATATGGATTTGCACCAGGAGGGGCGTGTTGAAGAAGAATATTTAAGATTTTTTCTGATTGATATCTATGCCAGAGGCTTCACAGAACGTTTGTATGATGTAGTGGATGTGGATGGCTTCTAGAACTATGGGGAACCACATCATTAAGGTGTTGTCCACAAATTGACTGTGGGATATGGGTGGAGAGAGGCCATGTATTGAATGACCCGATAGTGTATGATTGGATATGATGACGTTGATTGAGCAGTTGAGACCCTTTGCCATAATGATAAAAAGAAAGGGTGAGATTGGATCACCTTGTATGATTCCTCTAGAGGGGGAGAAGTGAGATTAATGATCCAAGAGACCCAACAATGGTTGAAGCCAAAGGCAAGAAGGGGGGTGTTCATATAGTCCCAACTGAGTTTGTCAAAAGATTTAGAGAGATTAATTTTAAGGTGCATACCTAGATATTTGGTGGTTCAGAGAGAATGAATCACCTCATGTGCTAAAATGATACTGTCCAAGATCTGCCTACCCTCCACATAATCAAATTGTTCTTGGGATATGATAAACAAAATAATTCTCTTGAGGTTCTTAGAAATAACCTTCATGAGGAGTTTGTTGATCACATTCCAAAGTGTTATCTGTTTGAATTGTTTGAGATGAGTGAATTTTTCCTCTTTTGGGATAAGAGTGAGGAAAGTGGCATTGAGAGCCTGTAGAACCTTTCCGGAACTCCTTGAATCCTCAATGATTTCCCAAAATTCCTCTCTAATCATAGCCCTACAATGGTGAAAGAAATCGGTTGTGAATCTGTCGGGCCCAAGGGATTTGTTGATGGGCGTATCTTTAAAGGCTTGAGCCAATTCTTCCTGTGTGATTGGCCTCATCAAAGCCTCATTTGTTTCTCCACTGACATTCTTCGGAATGTACTTTGTGATTTTGTCTATGTCTTGAGTGCAGTTAATTAAGAAGTTGTCTATAATAAGAGAATAGTTCATGTTCTATTTCTTCATGTCATTGAAGTTATATGCCTTGGTCCGTCGAGAGGTGAGAGATATGGAAGAACTTGGAATTTTTCTCCCCCTTTTTGAGCCACTCGATGAGTGATTTATGTCTCCGTAGGATTTATTCTTGTGCCTGTCTCTCAACCATATGCTTATTTAAGCTAGCCTCATGTTCTTTTAGAGGGCCAGTGAGGCCTTGTTGCCTTATTTGTTGTTGCAGGGTCTCTATTTGTTGGTTCAAGAACTCTTGGGGTTGGAATATGTTCCCAAAGGTGGATGTATTCTATATTTTTAGGCGTTTCTTGATATTTTTTAACTTCATCTGGAATGTGTGCATGGGAGTGCCTCTAGGAATCGCAACTTCATGCCACCATTGTTCAATGTTTTCTTGGAAATCTGGGTGAGTTAACAAGAATTTTTTGAAGCTAAAATGATTATTTCATGATGTTCCACTGATAACCATTCTGAGAAGAATTGGCCAGTGGTCTGATCGTGGTGCATTGATCATTGAGGCATCCGAAGTGAGACCTTCCATCATCAAATGTTTAGAGATGAGGAATTGGTCAAGACCACAAGAGACGTGTTGGGCACCTGATCTTTTGTTTGACAAAGGGTCCATTTATCGTCTCGATGTCGATGAGTCCTAGCATGTCAATGATGCCTTGGAATTGCATGTTGTCATTGTCGAATCTTCGAGTGACCACTGTTTTTTCCTCCAGGTCACATATCATGTTGAAATCTCTCCTAGGGATCCAACATTGATTTTCTATGTGATTGGTGATCCATTCCAGGTGGTGGAGAAAGGATGCCTTGTCTCTTTGAGTGTCCAAGCCATACACATTTGACTAAAATCCAAGTTTGTTCGATCCAATGTTCTTGTAGGAGGTTGAGATGGTCCATTTGTAGGTAAAAAAACCCTCCATGAGGATAGTGGAAGCTTTCCAAAGTATGGAAAGGCCCCTTGTCGTACCAATTGCGTCGGTTTCCATGACTCTTTCTTACTTCCAAAATTTTGTGAGAATTCGAATAACTTTGTCTCTTATGGATTTTGTTTCTTGTAAAAATAGAATATTTGGTTGATCTTTCATGATCCTTTCCCATATCATGCATTTCTTGCTACATCAATTGAGACCCCTCATGTTCCATGAGAGAAGCTTCATGATGAGGGTGAGGTTTGGAGAGGGGGAAAGTTGTCTGAGATCAGGTGGATCTATCCTGAGTTTACCAGGAAGTGGCCTATTTCTTGGATGAGTTGTTGTTTTGGTTTTCTTCCCCTACGCCAAAGTTATCTTTGGCTAATCCGCTCACCGAAAATTTAAGGAAAAATTTATGTACTTTGCATAACTGTCTGGTGGGATTGTGTAAATCTCTTATTTCTTGTAGGCCTACTCCAGATGTATCAGGTCAATTACTGTTAGGTCTCCGTCTTCGAGGTAAATGTCAGGGTCACAACTGTCTATTCCTAGACCACTGGCAAAGCGATATCAGAGGGAATGATCATAGGATATTAGTTATAAGGTGGAAGATCCATTGATTTACCTTTGGAGGGAGCTTATTCAAACGAAGAATTTGAGGGGTTGAGGTGATTCTCTAGGATTTTATGTAGAGCTTCAAAGTATTTGCTGGTATAGGGGTCAGATGGGGCAGGAGGGGTCATTTTTCTTGTTAGTTTCCTGCGGCCTCCAGTGACTTGAGTGTAATCGTCCTTGGCTTTGTCAGAGTGTGCAGGATCCACCTTCCTAACATTACTAAGAGGGAATTCATGAAAGAGATGGCCATGTTCATGGAATTTCCTGCAGTGGAAAGTATGTGCTCATAGTCTAGGGTTTGAGACCATTCCTCATCGTGATATTCGAGAGTTATGGCACTAGGAAGGGGTTTGAAAATATTAAGATAAACACATATAAAAGAACAGGCGGTGTACCTTCTTTGTTTTGTTGCTTCTGAAGCTTTGATCTAGACTGAACTTTTTTGTCGAGAAAGGAAGAGCCCTCCGAGTTATAGAAGTATGGGTGTAAGTAAGTTAGTGGTTGAAATCACAACCATTAATTTATTGGGACGACCAAGAATATTCCATTAATATTTAATCTTGTCCATTCAAAAATCATTAAACACTAAAAACTTATTAAATGTACCCATTGTCAATAGGTGTACGCCTTTCAGCTTAATTAACTGATATTACTATTCATATTTAGTTATTAATTAAACAAAATAACTCTCCAATTAAAATCTAAAACTACCTTTCAAAATATATTTAGAAAAACTGCCTCTATTACCTCAGTCACTTAGTTATAAGTTAGTTATATTTTATATATATTTGTTTTTTTAATTTGTTAGTCTCTATTGAAAAATATAAGCCATAGAATTTGAGAATGGCATCCATTTTGAAATGTAGAAGATCTGAGAGTTAGTAGGTATATACAACTCCTTTTTAAATTAAAAATTGTAATACTTTGAAAATTTGGCTATCCAACCAAGCTGGAAATGTAGATTGCCCTAAATTTAAACTGAAATTGAATTCTGGAAATGCTGGAAATGCTGGAAATGCTGAAAGTAATTGGATTTTTTAACCAGGCTTGTTCAATCGAATCCCTTGCAGTAGAAAATCTCATTATATCGAACAAATGTCAATAATAACTACCTTTTTAAAGCACGAATGTAATAAATTTTCATACCAATAGAAGAGCCCGTCGGATGAACCAACCGCAGATCCATTGCGCACCGTCCACATATTCTGAACCGTGCTCCACGCCCCTTTTTCTGGATCGTAAACTTCCACATTCCAGACGTGATATGCTAAACATTATGATTTTAGTTTTAAATCTCAAAAGTAATGGCAGAGAGAAAAAACTGATCACAGTCCACGTGAGAGTGTTGGGGCATCGTAATGGGAATGACATCCCACTCTCCAAAGAATTCCTGTTGCGGAGGCTTCAACATGTAGAAAAAATTATCACGGCCAGTACCCTCGGCGGAGGCTTCAACAAAAAAACTGTCACGCCACGCTACGCAACAGTTGATCGTTCCAAGGGTTTCTGGAAGAGAACCCGCCGCCCTCCAAACGTTTTCCTTGGAATCATATACCATCACTCCTTGCTCGTTCTGGAACCAATAGAAGAGCCCGTCGGATGAACCAACCGCACATCCATACGGTCGAGGGCGTTCCCCATTGCGCACCGTCCACATATTCTGAAGCGTGCTCCACTCCCCTTTTTCTGGATCGTAAACTTCCACATTCCGCTCCAATCCATCAACCGACTCAGCATTGAAACCACCGATAACGAAGAATTTCCCGTCAATGAAAACACCAAAGCAGGGATCCCTCTCCTGGCTCATATCAGGAAGAAGCTTCCACTCGTCTTCCTCTACATTGTAAACTGCTGCTTCTCGCAGAGCAGTTTCATCATCTTCCGTTCCACCAGCAACGTAAATGAGTCCTTCCGGGGACACAGAGCAAGCGCCAGATATTGTAACCAGCGGCATGTTTGCGCCGCGGCTCCACCTAGCAGACGAGAAATCATAGATGAAAACGGTGTAGAGTTTCCCCCTGACGTCGGGGTCCCATCCGCTTATCAAAACAAGCTTCTGTTTCACACAAACGCAGTGACAATGGAGTGGAATTCCATGATGATGGCCAGGGAAGTGGGGAAGGCGAGGGAGTGTTTCACAGGTGCCAAATAATAAATTTATTTGGTTTAATAACATTTTTTATTTTTATAATAGTTTAAAACACCTAAAAGTAAGTTTTACTAAGCAACAAAATATTGAAATTTAAATATGTTTTTCATATAATATTTCCAATGTCTATGCATTCATTTAAAAGGTCGTGTAATAATTTTCACTAGTTATTTCTTTTAATGTAATTTAAGGGTGTTGGCTCTTCTTACAACAAGATTGTTGCTCCTGATCTAGGTTGTGGGCACTTATAACCTCCAAATATGTGATAAATACATTCAGATTAGAAGATCAAAAGCAATACATGTGAGATTACGTATTGATAAGAATTTTATGGGTTTTGGCCCTTAGAAAGGGAGCTAGTGAAATGGATTCAACACTAGTGAAAACCCAAAGGTCACTATGATTTACAACTCGGCTCCAAAGGCTTCTTTTCCATCATCTTACATAATCTAGAAGACCGCAACCAAATATTTTAAGGAGGCCCATAATTCTACAACTTGACAGGACTCTTTCTTCGTTTCTCGATAGAAAAGTTGAGTCTGGAGAAGGAATATGTCACACATGATCCAATGTGGTTACGACTCTACTCCTTACCCCAAGAATTCTAGGTGGAGGAAATCCTAACAGACATCGACAATATGATTGGAGTCTACGTCAAATCTTCATAAGCCACAAGAAAAAGAAGGTAGACTTCCTATTCCCATATATGTGTTTATCTTAATATTTCCAAACCCCTTCTTGGTGCCACAAATCTAGAATATCACAATGAGGAAAGGTCCCAAACCCTAGACTATGAGCACATACCATTCCGCTGCAAGAGATCTCATGAACATGGACATATCTTTCATGAATTGCCTCTTAATAGCACTAGCAAGGCTTATCCTGTAGCTTCTGACAAAGCCAAGGATGGTTACACTCAACTCACTGGCCGCCACAAGCAACCAACAAGAAAAGCAACCCCTCCTACCCCATTTGGCCCCTATGCCAACAACTCCTTTGAATCCCTACAACAGATCCGAGATAATCACCTCAATCCCTAGACTTCTCCGCCGGAATCAACTCCCTTATTTAACTCCAAAGCTAAATCAGTGGATCTTCCACCTCAAAACCAAGATCCTCTTATCATTCCCTCTAATATCGCTCTTCCATCCAGCCTAGGAATGGACATTGGAGACCCTGACATTGACCTTGAAGACCAAGACCTGGTAGGAATTGACCTATACATCTGGAACATGCCTACACGAAACACGAGCTTTACACAATCCCACCGGACCAGTTACGCAAAGTGCACAAAGTTTTCCTTAAATCTTCGATGGGTGGATCAACCAGAGCTAAATCTAGCCTACGAATTCAATGAGAATGCTTTGTATGCTTTTCCTCTGACAACCTTTGTGATTCTCGCAGTTGTACAATGGTGTCTTGCACCTCTCTGAACTATATTTTTAGCCATGCCATGTTCCCTTCGTGACCTTGCGTTATTGACGCTTCCATAGTCTTTGTCGCTAATTGTCGCCTCAACTCCCTGTTTTCCTGGTAGAGTTTAGTGATAGCCAACTTTGCTTGCATTAATTGTTGATATGGCTCTTGATCATTCACTCCTGTGGTATCCATTTCCCTTGTTCTTCTCCTACCTTCGTGGCTCGATCCTCTAACAGGATCTAGCTGAATGGCGTGAATGAGTAGTTCCTCGGCCACCGATCTGGCACATGGCTCTTCTGAAAATCAATATTCCCCGGGTTCATTGTTCTTCCTTGACCTGCCCCTTCTCCGAGGTATTTTGAAATTGAGATCTAATATGGGTATAGGTTGGACAATCTAAGAGAAATTAGTTTTCATCTTCAACCTTCTTAGTTTCACAAAGGTGACACACTCTTTCATCCAATGGCATTTTAGGAATTGACCAATGCCTAGTTTCACTATGGATCTCGTGAGAATTTGTTCTTATCTTAACAATGCTTATTTTTTTCTTTACAGCTGGAAAAAAAGATAGATAATTTTGATCTTCTAGATTAGGGTTGATTACATCTTTATAATACCTTAATTTTCTTTTTTCCTCTAACTTTTTATCACATCACATTTTTTGCTTAAATTTTGATTCAATGTTTTTTTTAATAGTATTACTTCATAAAAAATGCTTTGTTTTGTGGCTTCTAAAGCTTTGTCATAGACTCCAATTGTACTGTCGATGCCTACTAGGATTTTCTCCAGCAAGAATTCTTGGGGTAAGGAGTAGAGTCATAACTAGATTGGAGCATGTGTGAAGTCTTCCTTCTCAAGATTGAATTTTTATGTCGAGAAACAAATGAATATCCCTATTAAGATGTAGAAGTATGGGCCTCCTTCAAATATTTTTATGCAGTCTTCTAGATTATGTAATATGATGGTAAAGAAGCCTTTGGAGTCGAGTTGTAAATCATAGTGATCTTTGGGTTTCCACCAGTGTTGAATACATTTCACTAGGTCCCTTTCTGAGGGACAAAGACCCATAAATTTTCCTATCAGTGTGTAATATCGCATGTATTTCTTTTGATCTTCTAATATAGGTGTATTTATCACATATTTGGGGGTCGTAGGAGCTTGCAGGATGCATTTTCCAGGTTCCCAAGTGGGAATCACTTTTGCATGGTTTGGGTATGGATCTACTTCCATGGGTTTCTCTTTCGATGAGTCTTCTTCCCATAGGATATTTCTCAGTTCTGTTGATGGTTCGAAAGGTGTTCCCTTGAAGATCTCGTTGGGTAGATCATGAGCAACGACCTTGCTATAAGAGGGGCCTTGGGGACCCTCTTCCACGACGGCCATGGTCAGACCAATCAAACATCCAAAATCCTGAAGTTAGGGCACTCAATAGAAACCCTATAAGTCATGAGTTGCAGAGTTCTCGCTCTTTGTCTTTTTCAACAAAACTTACAATATTAGTTATCACTTACAAATATTAATATAAACAATATTGATAATTGAAAAAAAATTATAACAAAAAAATTGTTCATTCATTTATCATTACTCAACAAAAAATCTTAAAATATATGTTGATGGACAATATTTTCTATCTAAAATTATGTCGGTCAACGCCCTTAAATTACATTAAAAGCAATAACTAGTGAAAACTATTAAACGACCTTTTAAGTGCATGGACATTGGAAATATTATATGAAAAACATATTTGAATTTCAATATTTTGTTTCTTAGTAAGGTGTTTTAAACTATTATAAAAATAAAAAATGTTGATAAACCAAATAAATTTATTATAATAATAATTTAATTACGTAGCATAACTTTCTAAAAATGCTCTTTTTTGGAATTTGTATTATTAATAATATTTGATTTTTTTTTATCCGTGTTACTTTGAAATTGAATTGAATCTTTCTAGAGTCTTTTTCTAACCAAGGATGAAGGTTCACCTGAGGGGAAATATTAAGTTCATGATGGGAATATTTTGAACTGTATCAGGTGTCCTGCATTCATTATGATTCCAATAATATGCAACCTTAACAAGACCTGTGATTTCCATTTGAAGTTTATATTTGATCGCTAGGATCCTCGTTGAGGATACAAAATTGTTTTCAGGAGTCGTTCCAAAAGGAGGCAGAGTTACCATCTTACATTTCCCAAAACACGTGGTCCATTATTACCCCATTTTTTTGCATGGTTGTGTTCCAAATTAAAGACCCTCTACATTGTTTGTTCCATATGATTAGATTCTCCTTCAAACTGGTGGATTTGTATTTCCTTCTCCACAAGCATGCCCAGATGTATGTGCGACGCTTTAACCACCGCCACTAGATTTTTTCACTTAAGACCTTGTTGAGACTTGATAGATATCTTAGTCCTAGTCCTCCCGCATGCTTTGGCCTCCAGGTTTTTATCCAACTTACTATAGCCCATTTCTGTCCTTGTTTAGTGCCCTTCCATGAGAAGTTCCTATATAGGTTTCAGATGGCCTTCTGAATGAAGCTTGGAGCTGCAAGGGCTAAAAAGGAGTAAATGGGGAGGTCTTGAAGTACAAACTTAAGGAAAATCAACAAACCAGGGAGATTGATGTGTAAATGTGTTTAACCTACACACAATAGATCTAGTTAAAAAATAATACACACATTTGCAGAGAGAATTTGAGAAAGAAGAAGAAGGAGAGAAATAATGAAAGAATTCTCATTAACCGTTGTGAATAATGAATAATTTACACATGATATACTCTGTATAACTCAATGAGTGTGCACTGGAGGAGAAACAATGCACCATAGTGGTGCTATAGAGTGATATGGACACACACCACTAGTTACGCGAGTGAATTTCCACCTAGTATAGTCTCTCAGACAGTTACGGGAGTGAATTTCCACCTAGTCTAGTCTCTCAGGCAGTTATGTGAGTAAATTGCCACCTAGTTGAGTTAACTAGTCAACAAGTCTTCAGTTAACTATTTGAGCATAGATTAGTGAGGAGTTAACTCAGGGAATCAAGGGTAATGTGCCAGTATGGTGATGATCCCAAGGAAAGTGCGCATTAGCATGGTGATGATCCCAATGTTGCATGGTGAAAAAACCAATGCAGCATCTAAAATCAGCTCAACTAGTCAACTGAAGTGTCAACTAAAAGAGAATATTCTCGAGGTGGAATATTCTCCCCTAAAATATAGGAGACTATATAATCACTAATTATGACTAATAAACAAGTAAAAACCTTAGGAAAAATAAATCCTTGGTCTCTGTGAAATAACTCCAACATCCCCCCTGAACATACCTATGCTGAAAATAAAGAATGGATCCCAACAACGAGGCCATGTTAGGTACCCAAATAAAAACTATACATTGAAATAAACTGAGGAAAGAGGGAAAACCTCATGGGAAACCACCCCCCCTCAATATGCAATGTATGTAAAAATAAGAACTACAGTTGCTAGGCAACTATGTCCTTCACTCCAAGATGACTTCATAGAGAATGGAACTTATGCTCAGTGAAGGTCTTGGTGAATATGTATGTCATATGTTTTGCTAAAGGAAATAAATTTAGGTCGATCATCCCCTCATGTAATAAGTCCTGGATGTAGTTCATGTGGATATTGATGTGCTTTGTCCGCTGCCTTTGAACTAGATCTTTGCAGAACTTCAAAGTGCTCCGGTTGTCACACCAGATGATGATCGACCGATGAAACGGAATGCCCAAGTCAGTGAGAAAATGTTGTAGACACATAGCCTGAATGGTTATGTTAACTACCCCTCTATACTATGCGTCGAATAAAGATAGATAAATGGCATCTTTCTTCTTGCACAACCAACAGATAGGCCCAGAACCAAGACTGAGTGAGTAACCAAATGTGGACTTGTGATCAGTGTTATCACTAGCCTAGTTGGAATCAGTAAACCTGATGAGATCTAATGTAGAGTCTGCTACATAATGAATCCCAAAGGTGATGGTTCCATGTACGTATCGAAGGATATTGTTTGCAGCCTTCCAATGTAGCTCATGTGGCTCCTGCATGAACTTGGAAACTATGCCAACTGCATAGGAGAGATTTGGTCTGGAGTGTGTGAGATACAACATGATCCCCACTATTTTTATTTATAGTGTGTTGTCAACCAGTGGAGTCTCCCTGCCATCCTCAAGTTTGAATCCTGATAGGAAAGGATTCAGAGCAGACTTGTAGTCTTTCATGTGAAATCTCTCAAGGATATCTCGTCCATACCTAGCCTGAGACAATTTGATGCCTGATGCATCATGAATGATATCGAGTCCAAGGAAGAAGAGTAGAGGACCCATGTCCATCATAAAAAACCTATCATGTAGAATCCTCTTGACTGCAGGAATCACTAAAGTCGAGCAACCGGTGATCAACAAATAATCAACATACAAAACTAAAAGTAGAAGTGAATCAACCATCCTGAGCATGTATACATTCGGGTCTGATTTACAACGTACAAAGTTATGTGACAATAGGTATGAGTCCATCTTGGCATACCATGCCCTCAGAGCCTTCTTGAGGCCATAAAGGGACTTCTTCAGTCGACAGACCAAATATGAGTCCTGCATAAATCCCCAGGGTTGCTCCATGTAGATCTCCTCAGAGAGATCACCATGAAGAAATGCATTCTTCGCATCCATATGATGGAATTTCCATCCTTTGGATGCCGCAATGGCAAGTGTCAATCGTATGGAATCCATATTCTCTACTGGAGAGAAGGTCTCATCATAGTCAATAACATGAACCTGGTGAAATCCTTTGGCGACAAGCCTAGATTTATATCTGTTGATCTGTCCATCTGCTGCGCTCTTGGTCATGTAGACCCATATTCATCTGAAAAGTTTCCTCCCATAAGGAAGGGGAACCAGATCCCAAGTCTTGTTCTCTAGGAGGGAGTTGTACTCCTCCTGCATGGCAGATTCCCAAAAGGGATTTCTAGCAGCCTCGCCATAAGAATGTGTATCTGAAGATTGAACCAAGAAAAGATGCCTAGAGGGAAGTCGTTCAGTGGAAGTGAGTGAAACAAGAGGCTCCTTGAAATCAAATTGATTCCTCCTAGTATCAGTTTGATCAACAACAAGATCCCCTGCATCATAAAGGGTAGTATGTTCCCACTTCGGCCTCTGCTCTGTCTCTCCAACTACATCTAGATGTTTTGACTCTGCATCTAACTATATTGACTCTGAAACTAAATCATTTGAGTCCTTTGAATCATAACTCTCATATAAAGATGAGTCGGCATGTGCATGTTCATCATCTCAGACAGGTGGAAGAATGAAGGTGTCTTCATGCGACTATTGAGGTTCATGCGATACACTTTCCTCGAATTGGACACTTCGCTCAATGATGATTCGGTCTGAGAAAATATCAATAATCCTATATCTCTTCACACCGTCAAGGTAGAAAAAAAAAATGCACTCAGTGCTCTGTGGATCAAGTGCCTTCCTCTTTTCAGATGGAATCTGGGCCCATGCATGTGAACCAAAAATGAGAAAGTGGGTCACTTCTGGTTTGAGGTCTCTACAAGCCTCATAGGGGTTCTTATCCTTGAAAGATATATGGGGAGATATGTTTTGGATGTATGTTGCACAATTAAGTGCTTTGACCCATAGTATTTGTGGTAGTGACTTTGCATGCAACAAGCAAGATTCCATCTCCTTTAGAGATCTATTTTTCTGCTCAACAACTTCGTTTTGTTGCAGAGTATAGGGAACTGTAGGTTGCAACTGAATCCGTGCCTCATGGAAAATATTATGGATCTCATGATTTACATACTCTGCCCCGTTATACATTCGGTGGAATTTGATCTTCTTTTCAGACTATGTCTCAACCAGGGCTTTGAAATCTTTGAGGTGTTGAAAGGCCTCGGATTTTGTAAAACATGAGAAATCATCAACAAAAATGAGAACAAACCTCTCTTTTCTGATGGATAGATGCAAAAAGAGACCCATAAGGTCACTGTGGATCATATCTAAAGGTGTAGAATCTCTATGAGACTTTCCTTTGTTGAATTTCTCTTGAGGGTGATTTCAGAGAACACATCCCTCACATACTCCCTTGGAGAAATTTATGTCTCGTAGACCATCAACCAATCTTTTCTTGTTAAGTGTTTGCATGTATCTGAAATTTAAATGTCCAAAACTTTCTCTCCATATCCTACTACTTTCATCAGCATGAGTAAGAAATAAACAAGAATCAGGTTCAATGAATTCAGAAAATGTATGCAATCTAGACTGATGATTTAACTCACCGGTAGCAATCCTGGAGTTGGTTTGCATGTCGTAGATTTCCACAGAATTTGGTGTGAATATGAATTTCTTTCCGGTGCCAAAATTCATCATCTGATACATAGAGAGAAAGTTGACAAAAAGTTTGGGAGCGTGCAACACATTCTCGAATCTTCCATTGGTGAGTTCAATCCTTCCTTTCTCGGTGACTTCGACATAAGAGTTGTCCCCCATTACAATAGGAGGAACTTTGCATGAATCCAAAGAAGAATATACTTCTTTTTAGGAAGCCATGTGATGTGATGCTCCTGAATCTACGATCCAAGCATCGTGAGTTGCATGAATCCAAATAATAATATACTACTTCTAAGGAATCCATGTGATGCTATTCTCGACCCACGATTCCAAGAATCAGGAGAGAAGTTGATGGCAATCAAAACATGACTAGAATTTCCTTTCTTTGGATCCTCATATTTTGAATTCGTATCTACTGGCTTCTTCTTCTTGGTACCCTTGGGGATGTGATCTCCAAGGTTGTTTTGTTGAAGTATTTGAGACATTAGATCTATTTTATTTTTCATGCATGCGAATTCTTTATGGAATCCGTTGTGATAGTATGAGTATTTCTCCCCTTTTCTTCCATTTACCCCCTTGGATCCGGAGGCATCGATGAAGGGTTTTGTGTACCCTTCCTTCTTCGGATGTGCATGAGATTTATGTTTATCTTTATATTCAGATTTATGATATTTTTGGCTTTCGTCATGAAATATGAGTGCATGATCCTTTGGGCCTTTGATTGTGCCCATGTTGATGAGCTTGGTTCGCTCTTGTGTCAGGGATTCGATAAAGTACTCAAGAGAAGGCATATTCCAGGTGGATTCAGAGGTGAATCTAACAGAATGGAATGTGGATACGAATACATAGAATTCATGAAAAATCTTGGAGAGAATGGTAAGAACCATTTATTTCTCCTCATTCAATTTGTCAACCCCGCAAACGTTGAGTTGCGACAGTAAATCCTTGAATTTTGTCAAGAAATATTGGATATTGTCAAATCTTTTTGGATCCAATGTGAGCAGATCCACCTCCAACATGTTTCCCCTCATATCATCTTGTTTTCCAAAGATCCCTTCCAAGGTGGTATAGACTTCATTGGGATTATTACAGGAAGATATGTGAAAAAGGAGATCAGGAGAAATAATACTGCAAATTGTTCCGACTCCCTCAACCATGCGATTTAAATTCTTGGATTTTTCTATGGATCATGTCGGTTTTGTATATTTATTCAAGTTTAACTTGTAAAACCCTTTGGTTCGGAGATGTATGGCTATTTTCTCTTTCCATGCAAAATATTTGTAAGGTGTAAGAATCAATTCTTTTTGGAAATCCATCTTTTCGTTGTCTTCAATCTTTTGTACCTGCAAAGAATTTTGGTGTAGATTTTAATTAGCAGTTTGTCGGCTCTGATACCATGTAAATATGTTGAGCCTACAAAAAATAGATCTAGATAAACAATAATACACACATTTGCAGAGAGAATTTGAGAAATAAGAATAAGGAGAGAAAGAATGAAATAATTCTCATTAACTGTTGTGAATAATGAATAATTTAAACATGATATACTTAGTATAACTCAATGAGTGCACACTGGAGGAGATTCAATGCTCCATAATGGTGGTGTAGAGTGATATGGACACACTCCAACAATTACGGGAGTGAACTTGCACCTATTCTAGTCTCTCAGGAAGTTACGGGAGTGAACTTCCACCTAGTTGAGTTAACTAGTCAACTAGTCTTCAGTTAACTGACTGAACAAAGATTAGTAAGGAGTTAACTCAGGGAATAAAGTGTAATGCGTCAGTCTCGTGATGATCCCAAGGAAATTGCACATTAGCATGGTGATGATCCTAATGTTGCATGGTGACAAAACCAATGTAGCATCTAAACTCAACTCAACTATTCAAATTGAAGTGTCAACTGAAAGAGAATATTCTCCAGGTGGAATATTCTCCCCTAAAATATAGGAGACTAGATAATGACTAATTATGAATTAAAAACAAGGAAAAACCTTAGGAAAAATAAATCCTAGGTGTGTGTGAATTAACTCCAACGTGAGGGAGTGGAAGGTCCAAGAGGATAACTTTTTCTTGAGATTAGACATGAGATCCTCCCAGGAGTTATTACTCAAAGATTTATCAATGAGTGGAATGCCGATATACTTGGATGGAAGGGAGCTTCATTTGAACCGAAATATATGAGTGATATGGAGTTGCATCGGGAGGGGCATGTTGAAGAAGAATATTTGAGATTTGGCCAAATTGATGTCCATGCTAGAGGCTTCACAGAACATTTGGATGATGTAGTGGATGCAGGTGGCTTCTAGAACTGTGGGAGCCCCATCATTAATGTGTCACCCATGAATTGACTGTGGGAGATGGGTGGAGAGAGGCCATTCAGGGAAATACTCGAGAGCATATGATTGGATATGGCATCTTTGATTGAGCAACTAAGACCCTCTGCCATAATGATAAAAAGAAAGGGCAAGAGTGGATCACCTTGTCTGATGCCTCTAGAAGGGGAGAAACGTCTAGAAGGAACTCCATCAATGAGGATGGAGAAAATGGAAGAAGAAGTGATATTAACGATCCAAGAGACCCATCAATGGTCAAAGCCGAAGGTAATCAGGGTGGATTTCATATAGTCCCAACTGAGTTTGTCAAAAGCTTTAGAGAGATCAAGTTTAAGGAGAATACCTAGAGATTTGGTGGTTTGCAGAGAATGAATCACCTCATGCACTAAAATGATATTGTCCAAGATCTTCCTACCCTCCACAACCAAATTATTCTTGGGAGATGATAAAGATAAGAATTCTCTTGAGGTTCTTGGAAATAACCTTCCCGAGGAGTTTGTAGATCACATTGCAAAGTGTTATCCGTCTGAACTGTTTTGGATGAGTGACTTTTTCCTCTTTTACGATAAGAGTGAGGAAAGTGGCATTGAGATCCAGTAGAACCTATACGAACCTCCTTGAATATTCAATGATTTACCAAACTTCCTTTCTAATCATATCCTAGCAGTGGTGGACGAAATCAATTGTGAATCTGTTGGGCCCAAGGGATTTTTTGACGGGTGTATCTTTAAAGGCTTGCTCCACTTATTCCTGTGTGATTGGCCACATCAAAGCCGCGTTTTGTTCTCCAGTGACATTCTTTGGAATGTGATTTGTGATATTTTATATGGATTGAGTGCAGTCAATTGGGGTTTTGGAAAGAAGCTTCATATAATAAGAGAGTAGCTCATGTTCTATGTATTTATGTCATTGTAGTTCTATGCATGGTTTGTGGAGAAGTGAGAGATGTGGTTAATGTGTCGTCGTTGAAGCATCAATATATGGAACAAATTGGAATTTTAATCCCCCTATTTGAGACACTCGATGAGTCATTTTTGTGTCCAGAGGATTTCTTCCTGTGCCCGTCGCTTAGACATCTTCTTATTTACGCTAGCCTCATGTTCTTTTAGAGGTTCAGTGAGGCCCTGTTGCCTTATTTGTTGTTGCAGGGTCTGTATTTGTTGGTTCATGAACTCTTGGGATTGGAATATTTTCCCAAAGGTGGATTTATTCCATAATTTTAGGCGCTTATTGAGATTTTTTTAACTTCGGCTGAAATTTGTATATGGGAGTTCCTCTAGGAACCACAACTTTGTGCCACCATTGTTCAATGTTTGATTAGAAATCCAAGTGAGTTAACCATAATTTTTTAAAGTGAAAGGGCATCTTTCCTGGTGTTCCACTAATATCCATTATGAGCATAATTGGTCAGTGGTTCGAGCCCAATGCATCAACCACTGAGGCATGTCAGGTGAGACCTTCCTTCATGAAAGGTTCAAAGATGAGGAATTTGTCAAGACAGTAGGTGATCCAGATTTTATGAGCATAAAAAAATGAATACAAATTATTAAAATATTATTAACACATAATAACAGAGATGTAGTAAAAATGGTTTTATGTTCAATAAGGAAATAAGATGAAACTATAAAATGCAGTGGAAAACAAACTTGATGGAATGGTGGCAGCTTATCTCTAAGAAGAGATGTGACGATTGCGCTCATTCACAAGAAGATTATTACCATGAGGCTCTAAATGCCTTTTTAAAATAAAAAGGAATTTCAAAAACCCTATATATACAAAAACCTAACCCTAGGATATGAAGTGCCAAAATTCATGTGGGCCCGGTTCGGGTAAGTTAGTACATCAACTTGTCGGGATTGTAACTTTTGCATACGATCTCCATTTTCGGCCCATGATAGCCTGTTGGAAAGGTATCATCGAGGAGAATCATTTTGGGGTATTATTTAGAGCCCTCATATATCATTGAGAATCTCGATCCCGAAAAACCTTCATTTAGGTCCTCAAAATGTCCCGGGAAGTTAAAAACTGCTAAAAATAGTAAATTGCCAAAATTCCCAAAAAACTATTTTAAGCAAGTTGGAAAAGGTGGGTGGCAACCGATTTTCACCTATATAAATTCTCAATCCTTAGAAATAAATGTTCTCCATTGTGTTGATTTCCCCCATCATATGAGGAAATTTCTGTTGAATTTGGCCCCGGGTGAGCCACCTTCGTTGGTGCAAGAGTTGCCTTGCTTTGATGACTTGATAAAGTTGGATCCTTTGTTGTCAAGTGCCCTTGATCTATGTGTCCACAATATGATCACTAGATTTGTGTTTCATGTATTCAAGGTTGATCTCTATTGGTGTCAACTTCTCTATTATCTTTGAGGTGTCCAAGAATGGTGGGAAATATGGTTGAAGGAGAGACACGTTGAAGACTGGGTGTAGGCCATGGAAAGGGGGAATGTTGAGATCAAAATCATTTCCACCCACAACCTTGGTGATGGATTAAGTACCATAATGGAGTGAGAGAAGCTTCCTATGGGGCCCTATAAGGCATTCTTTTTGCAAGTGCAACCAAACTTTTTCCCCCACCTGAAACTTATGTCACACCTGATGTTGATCATGGCGCTCCTTGTACTTGGCATTAGACTTATATAGAATATCCTAAACCTGTTTTTGGATGTGATGTATCCACTCAATGAACCAAGTGTCTCTGTCAACTTATGGTGGATAAGGGGACGAGTCGACTGAGGTGGTCACTAGGGGTAGTGCAACATCCATGGGGCCCAATGGTTGGAATCCCAACCCTACCTGGAAGGGGTTGTGGCCAATTGAGATATGCATGGATCAGTTGTAGCTATGTTGGACATATGAAAGACTCTCATCCCATGTGTAGGGGTGTTTACGACCTAAGTTTGGCCATCTATCTCGTGGTGGAAGGCAGTGGATTTGGTCAGCTTGTTATCCAATAGTGACCAGAGGCTCAACTAGAATGTGTTGAGGAAATGACTGTCATGGTCTGAGATAATGGTTTGTGGGATCCAAAAATGTACCCATACTCATTCAAGGAAGAGATTGGTTATGGCTTTTGCTGTGATGTTCTTCTTGTAGGTGGCTAGAATTTCCATCTTGGAAAAGCGATCAACAACCACAAAAACACAGTCATTTCCCCTCTTGGTGGATGGGAGGCATGACATGTAGTCCATTGAGATGGATTCCCACATCTTGTTAAGAGTAGGAAGAGGGGTATACAGGTCCTATTTCTTAGTGGTCGATTTGGCAATAGCGCAGGTGGGGTAGGACCTGATATAGCTGTCAACATCCTGTTGAAGTTTCGGCCAGTAGAAATGTTTATGCAACAATGACACTGTCTTTTTGACACCAAAGTGTCCTACCACCCGATTGTAGTGATATTCAAAGATCATATTCACACGCTCTATTGATGGAACCCAGAGATGGCCCAGACGACACAACAACCCATCTTGAAGATGGAAATTAGCGACCACTGAGTTGGTGCCCAAAATTTTGTAGGTGGTGGAGAAGTCAAGGTCTGTCTCGTAGAGGTGGGGCCATATGGAAGTCTCGTGGTCACAAGATTTTAGCACCGTGGTGAGTGCTGAAACTGGAGGTCGACTGAGGAAATAAAAAACTCAGTTGGTACTTCTTTTTTATACTTGACATTGAGGGGGAACTGTTGTAAGTATGTGGACCACTTTTGATGGCGGTCATTCTACAATTTTCCTTGGGTCTGCATGAACTGTAGTTTCTTGTGATCAGTGTGGATGATTGTGAAGACCTTCTTTTGACTTGAAGGTCGTCTTCCATACATTTTTTTGTTCTATTGGGACCTGGTGGTATCCAGACTTCATATCAATCTTACTAAAGTATTTGGCCCCTGTGAGCTTATCAAAGAGGTATTCGATTTGGGGAATCGGGTATCGGTTTCATACTGTGATTTTATTCAGTGTTTGGTAGTCAATGTAGAGTCACCAGGTCTTGTCTTTCTTCTGCACCAACATGATTAGGCTCCCACAAGGCGATGAGTCGGGATGTATGTGCCCCTTGTGGAGAAGTTCTTGGATCTACTTCTTGATCTCCTCATTTTCTAACAAAGAGCAGTGGTAGACAGTCCCATTCAGTAGCAGTGAGCCTCGAGTCAAATCAATGGGATGCTTGACCTAACAGTGCAGAGGTACCTCGATAGGAGAGGAGAAGATATATGAGCATTCTTCCATGACCTTATCCACTTTATTTTGTTGTGTGGAGAGATCGTTCATGGAGGCCATGGATGTGGCTATGATCTTTCACTCATTCTGAGAGAAAATCACTAAGAAGACAAATTTCCTAGTATGAGAGATGACCTTCCTTCATTGCTTAGTAGAGATCAAGGAAATATCACTAGGAGGGACCACCTCGAGTATCCTGTACAATTTCTTGTTCAAAGTAATAATAACACTACGAGGCCTAGACTCATATACATAATGGTGTTAACTAAATAAGGTTGGACAAAAAGAACATTAGAAACTTCAAGAGGAGCAACATCACACAATACCTAGTCTTTTAAGGGCTTGATGTCGTACGATATTCGACATTGTTGGTTGACTCGAAGATCGCTTCCTTGGTAGATCCATCCAATGGTGTAGGGTTGTGGGTGTGGCGTTGTCGGCAGGGCCAACCGCTAGATGACCTTTTCTAAGATGAGGTTCTTCTAGCTACCGCTATCAACGATGAAGTGCAATAGGGTTCCTTTTACACACATATGTGAATGGAAGAGGTGCTTGCCTTCTTCTGGCTCATCTGATTAACCAAGATGGAACTTGGTGGGAGAAACGATGGAACTCGGTTCCATGTCAATGATCTGTATTCCCCCTTCTAGTTATGAATCAGAGTTAGAACCCGCATCTGATTCAAAGGATTTCACTTCGGCCACCAACGATTTCTTTGAGCGACAATCAATAGTGTTATGCCAAGGGATCTTATGGAAGTCGCACCACTTCCCAATATATTTCTTTGTCTTTCTGTTGTCCTTCTTTTCTTGCGGCTTGGACTAGATGTCATGATACTATTCATATTTTCTATGTCCTTTGTTCTATTGGTTGGGGCCGTTGCTTCGTGGTTTTTCCTGTGAGGGGTTACCAAGCCCAAATTTCCACGTCTTTTATTTGAGCTTCTACTCTATTTTGATGGAATATCGATAGGCCATCCCCAAGGAAAAGATGTCCATAAATTCCATTTCGGTATGGATATATATATGCNATGCAAAGCACCGTGATACTTGAGCACCATATGTCACTTTGAATCTTTGATACCTAGCTTGGTGTGCAAGGTATGGAATATATTTGTGAACTCTATCACTGCTTGGTCTCTTTCTTGCCGCAGTGTGGTCCATTTGTTATACAAGTCATCAAACTTTCGACAGGGTAGTATTTTTCCTTAATAGAATCCATGAAGGATTCCCAGGTGGTTACAACTGTAAATAATGAGGGTTCCTCTGTTTCCTTTTTCTCACAGAAATTTTCCCACCAATCGTTGATATGGGGAACGACTTTGAGTGAAAAAGTAATATTTTCTCTATTCTAAAAGTTATGGACAGAAAAATACCCTTCCAGNAAATAATGAGGGTTCCTCTGTTTCCTTTTTCTCACAGAAATTTTCCCACCAATCGTTGATATGGGGAACGACTTTGAGTGAAAAAGTAATATTTTCTCTATTCTAAAAGTTATGGACAGAAAAATACCCTTCCAGTAGATTCAACCACTTGTCTACAACATCTGTGTCTATATGACCTTCAAATATAGGAATATCAAAGTTTATTTGTACCTTGAAGGGAGCAACGCCTCTGCTCGAGGAATATGTGTCGCCTGTTGGTAGTCGTCGAAGGATTTGCACGAAACTATCCATCATCTCGTTCCTCTATTACATGAGGGATTCCTCAAGAAACATTTTGAAAGGATCTCCTGTCCCATCATATTTATTTTCTCCTACCATGAGAGGTCGCTTGGGCATGTGAGATATTTTGTCCTCAAGATAAACAAGCTAGAGACCCAATTCTTTGTACCCTGACCTTGTTGGGGACATGCATTAAGGCGACAAGGAGCATACCATTCTGATACCACTGATCCATATTATATAAGAAGAACATAATGAATACAAATTATTAAAATAATGTTGACACAGAATAACAGAGATATAATAAAACTAGTTTTCTATTCAATAAGGAAATAAGTTGAAACTGTAAAATGCAGCGGAAAACAAGCTTGTTGGAATGGTGGTGATTTATCTCTAAGAAGATATGTGACGACTATGCTCATTCGCAAGAAGATGATTACCATGAGGTTCTGAGGGAATTTTTACAATAAACAAGAATTTCAAAAAACCTAGAAATCCAAAAACCTAACCCTAGGAGATGAAGTGACAAAAGTCATGTGGGCCCCGTTTGAGTAAGTTAGTACATCAACTTCTCAGGAAAGTAACTTTTGTATACGATATATGTTTTAGGTGCATGATATACCGTTGGAAAGGTATCATCGAGGATATTCATTTTGGGGGCTCAATCAAATACCTCAACTATAATTGATAATATCAATCATGAAAAACCTTCATTTAGGCCCTCAAAATGGCCCCGGAAGTTAAAAACTGCTAAAAATAGTAAATTGCCAAAATTGCCAGAAAATTGTTTTGAACGAGTTGGAAAAGGTGGGTGGCCATGGATATCCACCTAGATCAATAGGAGACCTCTTGGGCACCGGATATTCTATTTGACCAGGTAAAGGGTCCATTTAACGTCTCCATGTCAATGAGGCCTAGTGTGTCAATGATGCCTTGGAAGTGCGCATTGTCGCTTTCTAGTATTCAAGTGCCCCCTATTTGTTCCTCTAGGTCACATATGATGTTGAAATACCCCCCAAGGATCCAACGTTTATTTTCTATTTGATTGGTGATCCATTCCATGTGGTGGAGAAAGGATTCCTTGTCTCTTTGAGTGGCCAAGACATACACATTTGATAAAAAGTCAGGTTTGTTTGATCCAATGATCCTGTAGGGGGATGAGATGGTCCATTTGGAGGTAAAAAACCCTCCATGAGGATGGTGGAAGGGTTCCAAAGTATGACAAGGCCCCTTGCCATACCAATCACATCGGTTTATACGACTCTTGCTTTCTTCCTGCATTTTGTGAGAATTTGAATAGCTTCGTCTTTGGCACATTATGTTTCTTGTAAAAAGAGAATATATGGTTGATATTTCAGGATCCTTTCCCGTAGCATGCATTTCTTTCTACATCCATTGATACCCCTGATGTTGCAGGAGAGCATCTCCATGATGAGGGTGAGGTTTGGAGAGGGGGAAAGTTGTCCAAGATCAGGTGGATCTATACTAAGTTTAGGAGGAAGTGGCTTATTTCTTGGATGAGTTGTTGTGGGTTTTTGTTGGTATTTTGGAGGCTCTCATTGTATTCCTAGGAAGAAGTTACCTCTGGCCAATCCACCCGTAGAAGATTTAAGGAAAACTTTGTGCATTTGGCATAACTAGTCCGGTGGGATTGTGTAAAGATCTTGTTTCTTGTAGGCATGTTCTAGATGTATTAGGTCAATTCCTGCCAAGTCTTGGTATTCAAGGTCAATGTCAGGGTCTCCAATGTCTATTCCTAGACTGGTTGGCAGAGCGATATTAGAGGGAATGATCAGAGGATCTTGGTTTTGAGGTGGAAGATCCACGGATTTACCTTTGGAGTTAAATAAGGGAGTTGATTCAGGTGGAGAAGTCGAGGGATTGAGGTGATTCTCTGGGATCTGTTGTAGGTATCCAAAGGAGTTGTTGGTATAGGGGCCAGATGGGGAAGGAGGGGTCACTTTTCTTGTTGGTTTCTTGTGGCGGCCAATGAATTGAGTGTAACCATCCTTGGCCTTGTCAGAAGCTGCATGATAAGCCTTGCTATCTCTATTAAGAGGGAATTCATGAAATATATGGCCATGTTCATGGCATTTCCTGTAGAAGAACGATATGTGCTCATAGTCTAGGGTTTGGGACCACTCCTCATCATGATATTATAGATTTGTGGTGCCAGGAAGGGGTTTGGAAATATTAAGATAAACACATATATGGGAATAGGCAGTGTATCTTCTACTTTTTGTGGCTTATGAAGCTTTGACGTAGACTCCAATCATATTGTCGATGCCTGCTAGGATTTCCTCCACCTAGAATTCTTTGGGCAAGGAGTAGAGTCGTAACCAGACTGTTCGACAACACAGGTATTCCAACAGAGGACGAACACCTTCAGTAACCACTCACATAACCAGATCAAAGATCAACACACCGATGTTTTCACGTGGTAAAATCCCTACGGGGAAACATCCACGGCCCCAACCAACGCGGCCACTTGGAGCAATTTATTAATGCAAAGAAAAAGATTACAAAGAGATTTTACAAGAGAGTTTCTCACAATCGATCATCGGCAAATGACCCTCCATGCTCTTTAAATAGAGATCATGGACCAATCGGGTGTTAAG